>JAVJIF010008776.1:0-140348 GCA_038442645.1 Agave tequilana
CTCCCAATTTCCACCATGAAATATCCACCAATTCTTTTCTTGGTTTTTCTTTTAATTCTTTATTCTTTTAAACATAGAAGAAGTCTAGTTGATTTTCTCACGGTATCGTAACGTTTCTACACTAGCTCTCCTTGTGGTTCGACTCGGTATGCCCTAGGCTATAGCGGAGACAAGAAAGGGTACATCAAATACATTTGCATCATAATAAACACACCTTTCCCGTCTAATCACTAGCCTGTCAGGCTGCTAGATCAGCCTAACGGTTAGTTCTGTTTTGGCCTATATAAACCCCAATTCTTTGGGATTTTGGCCAAGGTTTTACAAGAGAAAAATTACAGTTTCCCTAGAGTTTAAAATAACTTTTCAAAAGTATTTTTGGGCTTTAAACTTCCAATCTATTTGTTTTAGGTTTTTGAAAAATCAAAGAAGAGAATTTGGGAGATTGTCTCTGGCTTTCATTTCTATCTTTTACAAGAGTTTTCCCAAGTATTTTTCTTTGAGTTTTTTTTCAAAACACCTAGTTTTTCACACTTGAGCTATATCTTCTATCCTAATCTATTTAGGATCTTTTGTTTGTGGAAAAGAGAGTTTGTGGTCTTTGTAACCACTGTTGTAAACCCTTGCTTTGATTGGGTTGCTCCCTCTTCGGTAGAGGTTGAGGATTGTGGTTTGCTCCCTCTAGTGAGAGGTGGAGTGTTGTTGTTTTGCTCCCTCTAGTGAGAGAAGGAGTTGGTGTTTTGTATCCCTCTTCGGTAGAGGTGTTGGTTGTTGTATTTGGCTACGGGCCTACCCCTCGGTTGTGAGGCGGTGTTTGAGAGAGGAGTTCGGTACTCCATGTGTAACAAATCCTTCGGTAGAGGTTCCCTGGTGTGAGATAGTGGATTGGAAATCCTACACGGTGGTGTAGGCGGGGATTGTAGAGCTAGGGGCTCGAACCTCGAAACATATCTTTGTGTGTGCGTTTGATCCATTGTCTCTTTACTCTCTCTCTTTATTTTGTGCAAAGCATCATTCATTCATTCATATCATATATTGCTTGTGTTGCCTTGCATCTTTTATATTGTTCATCCTATATGCTTGCTTGCTTGTGTGTGTGCCTCACTTATACTTAACCACAAGAGCTTCATATAGCACCTCAACCCATATTTAGGGAATCAAGAGGAGTTAGTCCAGAGCCCTTCACAGGAAATTCGGCTACACTTGTGTGTTGTATTAAGTGTGTTTGCAAAAGTGCATTAGCTTCCACATTTAGCGCATGTAGTTTCTAGATTAGCACTTACACCTATTCACCCCCCCTCTAGGTGTGCTTTCAATGGTATCAGAGCTTACGCTCCTGATACTTAGGCTAACATCCTAGGAGTGAGATCCATTGTTTACTAATCTATTGTTTGGATTTGCTTGCTTGCACACTCATATAGTTTACCATGGACTTCATGACCCACATAGTTTTGACCCTTCCAACATTGTTGTTTGGAAGTATAGGATGTCCATGTACCTACAAGCCTAGGTTACAAGGTTCACCTTGCCATTACCAAGGAATCCTTCCTTAGTGATAGCAAGCATATAGGGGCCAATGCCACAAGCCCTTGAGGCCATTAGAAGCACGCTTTCAAAAGAATATCTTATGCATGTTTCTAATCTTGATTCCGCCTTTGCAGTGTGGAACAAGTTTGAAACCGCCACCACCTCCGAGCTTCAAATGCCAACAACAAGAAGACGAATTTAGTGGAGAATCCGAGCCACAAACAATGCCATATGATCCGAGGGAATGACTCCCTGAGGTACAATCGGAAACTCACTAGATAGTTTTGATTCTAGTTCTTCATGTGATGATTATGTTGATGCCTATGCTTTGAAAGAAGAACTATCTATTGTTTGTGAAAAATTAATAGAAAAATATAAAGTTTTTGAAAAGAAAAGTCTAGGAATTGAAAAAGAAAAAAAGTTGCATTCTAGACTTGACATTGTTTGCAAGAGAAAGAGGAGATTGCTAATGTGAGGGATTCATTAAAATCTCAACTTGATCTTGCACTTAAAGAAAATAGTTTTTAAAATCTAAAAATGATAGTGAAACTCTTTGAAGAAAAATGAAAATTGTCTTCGAAAGTTGATTTTGTTTTAAAAGAGAATGTTGCTTTGAAAAATAAAATTATTTTTATTTCAAATGATTTAAATGTTGGTTAAAGAAAAATGATGTTTTGCAAAATAAGATTGATGCACATGTTGCCATGCTAGGGTAGTATCACACTTCACTATTGCATGCCACACTTCTTCTTTAATTAAAAATGATATATCCATACTTAAGAAGAGTGTTGAATATTTGGGCTCCACTTTGAGCCAATGTGTAGTGGGTTATACACGTTGAAACTTTGTTTCGAAAGAAACAAGTTCCATCTATTATGCATGCACACCCATCACGGCATACACATGCTCCTCATGGGACACCATCACACTATGTATGCTCATGTGTGCACTTGTACACATGTGGACGTAAGGGTCACCTTGCTAAATTTTGCTATAATAGAATACATGTTTCAAATTTAGTAAATAATTTTGTTTGGGTTAGAGAAGGTACTAACCACCATGGACCCAATAAGAGAGGGTACACAAAGACCACCCCTATTGTTTATGATGTAGGTGTGGGCTCTCACATGACGTGAGAGTAGCCGTACCTTGGAGTGGATGCGTTCCGAGCTTCATGAAAATCATTTGGATGATCACTTTCAAGGGATGTTGATGGAGAGGACCACCATGTTTTTGGAGACAAGGAAAGTTGCCTTCTAGGTTTTGGTAACGATTCCTAACTCCTAATTATTGTTTACATGCTTTTCATGATCATTGTTTATAGCATGTTTTATGTTTGTAGATTATTATGATAATGCCATGATTATAGATCCTTGACATGCATGATAGCATTTGAGACACCCATGTTAATATGGTCTATTATTTTGTGTTCTCACCGTTTATTTTAAGCTATCATGTTTATCATAAGTTTAATAACATGTGGATTTACATAATAATCATGTTTATGTTATCATGATGATTTTTATTTTTTTATGCTTCATGCTTTGAATATATATTTAAATGTTAGTTTTCATTAAGACTAGGATTTATACTTGTGCATATAGTGGGCCACAAATAAACTATATATGTTTGAGCTTGAATGCTTATTTGAACCCATTAGATGTGTTAGTATAGTCTAGTTTGATGATCCATACATTTAAACTTGTATTCCTATTTTTAGATTTATTTTATGATTATGTGTTTTTTCATTTCATGTATATGTCTATTTTGCCAAACTTTAAGATATACATGTATACCCCTTGAGTCATTTGCCTTTCATGCAAATCTATGCATATGGACTCAATTGTGTTTAGGGATATGTATGTATACTTTTTGTGTGACAAATCATACATATACCTTGAAATGAAATTTGTTTTTAATGAAATTTAGTTTTTCATGTATCCATGTGTTGATATTTAACTTCATGTATATGTCCATTTTATTCAAATTATTGTTATACATATACATCCTTTTGAGCCACGTGCCTTCATGCATATATCTTTGTGGACTCGTTATGTTTGGATATGTATGTATACTTTAATTTGTATAGGACATACATATACCTTGAAGATTAAATAGTTTTGATGATTTTCATGTTTCATGTTTCAAGGAATATTGAGCTTATTGACCATCCTTCATGATCATGTTCTTCACATTGTATTTGTACACTCACATTTATTGTTTACTCATGTGTTTGTTTCATGAGTCATATTTATGCCTAATTGAATTAGAGTGTTGACTATCATGTGGATTTCATGTTTCATGAAAAATATTTTGTTTATTCCTACTTGAAGGATTTCGCACTAGTTTACAAGTTTTTTTTTCCATTAACTAGTTCGTATCTTCATATGGTAGAGTTTTTCAAACATACTTTATTTTTCAAATCTATTTTTTTTGAAACCCCTACCATCCATGGGAGGTTGGATGGGAGATCATGTTCATGTATGCTTTAAAATGAAAATCATTTAAAACTTGAACCGTGATTGGGTGGTAGATAATATGATGTATACACTTGATCATTATTGTTGTTTCAATTGGTATCATTAGACTCTTTCAATTGGTATCAATTTTGACCTTTCTTGTATACTCATATATGTTTGTATGTATGTATGTATGCTTTCAATTCCAAGAATATCAATTTCAATTGGTATCTATTTTTCATACATATATATTTGTTTATGCTAAGCTTGAAAACCTTAATGATATCCTATTTCAATTGATACTTTAAATGGTACCAAGCCTACGCATTGTTTTAGTTTGTATTTCATAAAGGGGGAGAAAATTTGACTTTCATATTTCAATTGGTATTGATTCCCACTCCCTTACTTTATGATATCAAAATTGTTTATATGGCTTAAAAGAAAATTACTCTCTTTAGATATCAAAATGTTTATGTTTTAAATTGGTATCTCAAAACTTTGTTTTGTAAGTTTACTTTAAATTGATATCAAGATGCTTCATTGACATATTTCAATTGATATCTTAATTGATTGTCACCCCTATTTGGTTTTGTTTTGTTTTAGACAAAAAAGGGGGAGAATATTGTTTTTATTAACCCTTTTGTTGATTCTTTGTTTTGAACAAAAAAAAGGGGAGAAAAATTTATTGATTTGGTTTTGCTTTTACCCTTTATTGATGATTGTTTCTTTGTATTAAAAAGGGGAGAAGTTTTCGTTTTGTTTAGATTTTTGCCCCTTTGTTGATGATTGACAAAAAGGGAGAGAAAGATATTGAGTTTGTTTGAGATTTATATATGCATAGTTATATTTTTGCTATATTAAGTTAATTTAGTTTAATTTTAATTGGTATCTAGAGCATGTTTTGTTTTTGAACATTTCATTGGGTATCTAGAGCCTTATGTTTATGCATATCTATGTATCCATTCATGTTTAAGAGCTTTCATTGCATATCTATTGTTATTTGTTTATGCGTGAGTTAAGGGGGAGCTTCTTTGAAGCTTAACTTTAATCCATTCATATATAACTCCATGAGTTTTGTCATCATCAAAAAGGGGGAGATTGTTGGCCCAAAGGCCTTCCACCCTAGTTTGATGATGATTAACTCATGTAGTTATGTTTACTAATATTCTTTGTTTTTAATCTCAGATCCTATAACAAGATATTAGTTTGGTGATAGCTTCAACAAGAGGTGTTTGGAAGCTTCACATGTGATTCCAGGGCTCAAGCTTCAAGATCACACATTGCCTAGCCCATGGATGGAGTTTTGGATCGGGTCTACTTGAAGATGGAGATCGTCAAGAAGACTTAGGTATCCATAGTTTAGTTTAGTGTGTTTCAGATCCATTTGTAAAGATATGAATAGTTGATATGCTCAAGTGCACAACACACACAAGTTTTATATTTTGAATTTGGTTTTCATGAATAGATTGATCAAAACAAGTTTACTTTGTTTTTATGTATATTAGATGTGCTCTATATACATACATGCTTACATGACTTATACAAACTTATTTTGACTATCCCATTCATGTATAGAAAAATCAAGTTTGATAAAAATAGATGTTTTGGTTTTTGGTAAAAATGTTAAAACACAAAAATAGTTCAAATTGCTTGATAATTGAGTTGAAATTTTTATCACATGTTTATATATCAATGCAAAATGATAAAACTATTTTGGGTATTTTACAAGACTTAAAAGTTTTTTTAGAAATATTTTAGCATGTGTTTTCTGTCCCAGAACAGTGGCTGACAGGCCAGGTCGGCCGACCGCACGGGTCGACCGCACCAAAGGCCGGTCGACCCTTGCGGTCGACCGACGTGCACAAGCTTGTGCACGTTTGGCAGACACAGGGACGGTCGGCCGGCGGCCGACCGGACCAGAGAGCTCTGCTCTCTGTTTATTTCGGTCGGCCGGGCGGTCGACCGAGTTGGCCCAACGGTCATATTTCTGACCGTGGCGGTCGGCCGGCCGGCCGACCGCTAGCCTGTCAGGCTGCCAGATCAGCCTAACGGCTAGTTTCTGTTTTGGCCTATATAAACCCCAATTCTTTGGGATTTTGGCCAAGGTTTTACAAGAGAAAAATTACAGTTTCCCTAGAGTTTAAAACAAGTTTTCAAAAGTATTTTTGGGCTTTAAACTTCCAATCTTATTTGTTTTAGGTTTTTGGAAAAATCAAAGAAAAGAGAATGTTGGGAGATTTGTCTTGGCTTTCATTTTCTATCTTTTACAAGAGTTTTCCCAAGTATTTTTCTTTGAGTTTTGTTTTCCAAACACCTAGTTTTCCACACTTGAGCTATATCTTCTATCCTAATCTATTTAGGATCTTTTGTTTGTGGAAAAGAGAGTTTGTGGTCTTTGTAACCACTTGTTGTAAAACCCTTGCTTTGATTGGGTTGCTCCCTCTTCGGTAGAGGTTGAGGATTGTGGTTTGCTCCCTCTAGTGAGAGGTGGAGTTGGTTGTTGTTTGCTCCCTCTAGTGAGAGAAGGAGTTGGTGTTTGTATCCCTCTTCGGTAGAGGTGTTGGTTGTTGTATTTGGCTAGGGGCTACCCCTCGGTTGTGAGGCGGTGTTTGAGAGAGGAGTTCGGTACTCCATTGTTGTAACAAATCCTCTTCGGTAGAGGTTCCCTCGGTGGGAGATAGTGGATTGGAAATCCTACACGGTGGTGTAGGCGGGGATGGATGTAGAGCTAGGGGCTCGAACCTCGAAACATATCTTTGTGTTTGCGTTTGATCCATTGTCTCTTTACTCTCTCTCTTTATTTTGTGCAAAGCATCATTCATTCATTCATATCATATATTGCTTGTGTTGCCTTGCATCTTTTATATTGTTCATCCTTATATGCTTGGCTTGATTGTGTGTGTGCCTCACTTATACTTAACCACAAGAGCTTCATATAGCATCTCAACCCATATTTAGGGGAATCAAGAGGAGTTAGTCCAGAGCCCTTCACGGGGAATTCGGCTACACTTGTGTGTTATATTAAGTGTGTTGCAAAATTGGCATTAGCTTCCGCATTTAGCGCATTTAGTTTCTAGATTAGCACTTACACCTATTCACCCCCTCTAGGTGTGCTTTCAGACTGGCCGGTCGACCGATTTTTCAAAAATTATAACCGTTACCAGCCCACGGTCGACGCCCGGTCGACTGTAACAAACAGAAACATGGGTGCTTTCAGTCGGCCGAAGGTCGGTCGACCGATATGGGGTCCGGTCGACCGGTAACGTGCACACATGCACACCCAAACGGTCCGAAGCCCGGTCGACCGTCCTGACCTGAAACAGAGCCGGTCGACCGTCCGCTCGACCGCAACAGGCCAAAAACAGTCTCTTTTGAAGAAATGGTTTTGAAGATCTTTAAAGTTTTTCAAATTAACTTTGATCAAAATTTTGTACACTATATTAAATAGAGTTTATAAGTATTAAGATATTTATAAACTATTTATATAAAAGAGAAATATCTTTCAAAATCGTGTGCAAAAACTTGTGCGTGAGGAAATATTGAGCTTCAACACTACACACTGTCCTTTAACAAACTAAAAAATAATAAAAACTAAAAAAGAAAGTCCCTGAACTGAGTTACACCAAGCTAGAGCCTTCTCTCCTATGAAAAACGTCCTCTTGCGCCATTTGCCTTTAAGTGCCATTATCTTTGCAAAATACTTCAAAAAGCCATCATGACTAGTACAAACCTGAAACTCATTCTAAACAATTTATTAGTACCAAATAGCTTCTATGTGTTTTGTTATCATCAAAACTTAAACAAATAGACAGTGTAACCTTTTGGGCCAACAGCTTTGATTCAAGTTAACAAACAAAAGCTTGCTGTCGCAAGAAAACGCCCGGAAGAGCTGGAAGCTGCAAGAAGTTAGTCCAAGAAAACCTTACTGCTCATTCCTCCAGGTGGAGTCCCTTCAGACACAGCTGGCTACGAACAGATTCTTATCAGAGAAAGAGTTGCGGATTCATGTTTTGGCAGAAGCCGAGAAGGCACGCTAGCAGGAGATGCGGCGCCTCTGAGAATAGATTCATTCTTTGGCAGAGCAGGATTATTAGCCTTCTTCCCCATTTTGTATTTCTCTATTTTTTCATAGCACTCCATTTGTCAAATAAGAAAGCGTTTGTGTTACTTTTATTATTTTTGAATCAAATAATAAAAGTTATAAAATTCTTGTCTCGTCTTTATCCTTTCTTTGTCTTTGAGAATTAGATGACTCTTTGTTGCTTGGGTGAACTCAGCTTTCATAGTCGCAACCTTTAACTATTGTGGAAACGTAGCATTTAGTCACTTTTGTTGAGACGCAACCATGAATGATAGAAAATAAACTCAAGCTACACTGAGTTTATGATTAGAGCACAACTCTCCTTTGTAATGGAGACGCAGCTCTGATTCATTGAAAGGATGCGGCTTTCAGGACGCAATTTTGAATTGTTGAGGGACGCAACTCTGGCTCATTGAGAGGAAGCGGCTTTCAGGATGCGATTCTGATTGGAGTCATTTATGCATCATTTTCTACCACTATGCTATGCTTTATCTGAATAAATATTTGATTTTTACTGCTTTTTCTCTCTTTTTTTAGGTCCAATGTTTAATGGAGAAGGAGGCTCAACAATTGTGATTTTTGAGGAATTAAAGAAACATTTAGAAGCCCACAAGAGAAAAGCCCAAGTCTGAACAGATCCAAAGCGTATTCTCAGTTTCTATAAGATCCAACTGGGGATACGAGATACAATAGAAAGGCATAAAAATCCGCAAGTGCAGCGGCCAAGAAACGGCCACGGAAATGCGCCACTTGCCGCGGAACCGCGGTAATCTTCTGGCCGTTACTGCAGCGTTTGATCCGGAGCTGAGGTGGGATGGCCTCCTCTCATGAATACTATAAATAGACACCTAGGGCTTCTGTAATCGAGGAGGAGAAAAGAGCATTGTTTATAGGAAAATTGTTAGGTTTCTTTAGGTTTTCTTTTAGTCTCTTATGTAATTTTCTTTTTCTCCTTCTAGAATTCAGAAAAGAGAGTGAGAGTGAGCAATCTTTGTAATTGGAGACGGTGACAACGCAATACAAGGATCAAGCTTTCAATCTTCCATCTTCTCTTATTCTAGTGCATTATTTTCTTAAGCTTTTACTTTCTTCTATTTCACTTCTACAATGAATTGTTTCTTGTTCTTTATTTTCATGTCTAGCTAATTTATTTACATGACTAACTAACTTTTAATTTTACTAACTACTAACTCTTGGGTGATTGCTAACTTACATGATTCATTGGATACTTTCTTCTTTTTAGTCTTGCAAATTACAAGTCTATCTCACTTCCAATGAAGATGAGTTGTTTTTTTTATTCTTTGCAAATGCTAAATTCTCCCTCCATATGATTCATGTGAGCCTCACTTAGAGCCTTGCCTTTAGAACAAGTGTCTTGATGGAACATGAAGATGGAGAACTTCACTATGCCAATGACTACATTACAAGTTTCTTATTTCATGCTCGCGTTATTATAGCTTTGATGGACTAATGAATCTTGTATGTTTCTGAGCATCGTTAAAAGTGACTATCCTTGTTCCACTATTGAAAATCTATTTGGGGAGTCAATGATTCAAGGAGGCAACTAGCCTAGATGAGAAACAACTTTGATATGGGACAACCAAGGACTTGACAAAGCAAGACATACCGTTGCCGATGAATCAATATGAGGCATGCATCACTCAATGAGAGTAATAAGTTAGTAAATTAGAATGTTAGTTAGTCATGGCTTCTCTTTATATCATACTTAAAAAAAAACTTCTCTTCTAAAAACTTTCTCTTTTCAAATATCTCCGTTTTCCTTCCATCTTTATTCTCGTTTCTTCCTTTCTTTTACAAAACACCCAAAGATTTTTCACTCACCTTCCACCTCGTTTTGTTTTCATTTCTTAAAATAAAGAACTTTTGTTTTTCTTCACGAAGATTTCAATATAAACCTTGAATGCTTCTATCGCTAACCCTCCCTGCGGATACGACCCATCTAACTTATGCTACGAACGGTGATTCGGAAGGAGCAAAGTAAACCTGCATATACATTCGAAGTTCTTGATTATTGGTACACGGAACCAACGGTTTACTCTAAACCCCTTTTTAATACAATTAATCCTTCCGAACAAATTTTTGGCTCCGTTGCCGGGGACGGTAACGATTTTTATTGAATTTTTGAAACTAAAACGAATTTTTCTTCTCTGTTGCAGGTACAGGTCAGGGAAAACAGGAAAAAAAGATTGCAGTAATATATAAGTGGTCTTGGGCCTCTGTTCTAGAAAGCAGAGACCAAGCACCCTCTGGATTGCCGCGTTTCCTCGGCTCTGGTCGCGGATCCGCGGCAAAAGGAGTTCACTACTGACTGGCTTTTTGCAGGGCTGCTTGCTTTACAAAATTATAATTTTCTGCAAACTTTATTTCTTGTATGCCATCACCAGGAGGCTGCTAATAAACAACAGTAAAACACTTGTTGAAAAGTTCAAAAATTGATTAGACGTTTGCATTTTAGGCACGTGTCTTTTCAATTCATTTACTTTACTGTTGAAGAGTGCTAGAGCAAGGTACGTTCGTATTGCATTCAGAATAGGACTCATCTCTTGGTTGATTTATATCGCTTTGAGTGAATCTTGTTTATCTTGTACACTTGCACAAAATTGATTTTAAGGGCAACACCCAATAACAAGATAAGGTGGGGATTTAATCACCCTTCCTTGGCCCCAAAATCAGATTCCAAGCACTCACAATCCCAAGCTTTTTAATAAAATTTGATAGACGTTGGCCCCTAGGGACATCCGGACTCGTTAAGTGATCAGCTGAGGTTGGAAATTGTTTTTGATTCACACTCCAGTCAAATCAGTGACTAAGGTTGGGGATTGAAGGGCAAAACCCCGAAAGCTGGTGGTTTGGCTTAATTAGGCCCGTCGCTTCTGCACGGATACCTCCCACCAATCTTGCCCCCACCTGGCTGATTAGCTATAGTCTGACTCGAGCAATAACCTTCTTCGGTTCATCGAACAGTTAGGAGTCATCTATGTCCAGAAATCCTAGATAGCTTGTGATTGTTTTTCCTTTTTCTTGTTTCTTATTTTCCTTTTTTGCTTGATTGCTTGGTGAACGTTGTCTGTGATTGTGCATGCAAGAGTGGTATCGGGACCCAATTTCAGCAAGACTTGTTAGGACTTCTACACTTGCACAAACACCACTTCCTAACACAATTTCAATCATGGCTAACAATACTTCTCTCCAAGACAAGTTCTACCCCATTCGCAGTTCACTTCCTTCATGCATTCTCTTACCCGAAGCAACTGGAAACAATTTTGAGCTTAAACACAATTCATAAATACACTCCAAGATTTCATGGCTTAGAATCCGAGGACGCATATTTCTTCATTCGTGAGTTTGAAGAAGTGTGCTTGATGATGAGAATTCCCCAACTAGGGAAAGATGCTGTTAGATTAAGGTTCATTCCCTTCGCGCTTAAGGACATACCCAAGAAGTGGCTATACAATCTGCCTGCCAGTTCTATCTCGACATGCGATGAATTTGTCAAAGTCTTTCTTAAGAAATTCTATCCCATTCACAAAACGGCTCTCATCAGAAAAAAACATAATGCAGTTTAAGTAGGAATCAAGTGAACCATTCTGGAAGTATTTTGAAAGGTTTAAAGATTTACTAGTCTAATGTCCTCATCACGGCATAGAGAAGTGGCGACAGTGCCAAATTCTCTATGACTGACTAGATTATCAAACTAAGATACTCCTCGAGACTGTGTCAAGGGAAATTTTTAAAGAAAGATGAGAACCAGGGTTAGGATCTCTTTGAGGCTTTAGCAGAAAAAACCATTCAGTGGCAATCTTGCCCTGAGAAAACCAATCCTACCACTTCTAGAGCTGGTATGCATTCGATTGAATCCTCTATAGCTGCCGAGGTAAAGATAACTCAATTGATGAAAAGACTAGAACTGCTCGAGGCTAGGGAACCAAATTCTATGAATCAGGTCACCTACCACCTGTGATCAACCCAGGTTGTACCTACTGCCATGCTCTTAACCACCTGTTTGAGGAGTGTCCCGTCTATCAAGCTCAAATGAACCCTGAGAATATGAATGCAGCATATACCAGCCTAATTACAATCCATACTCCAAAACATACAATCCGGGATGGAGGAACCATCCAAATCTTTCTTGGAGTCAGTCTGGTCATGATTTCCACACCAATACCCTGCTCAGTCTCATCAACCTAGTTTCTAACAGAGTCCACCAAATTTTCAAACAAGCTTACAACAGAACTTCCAGCCCGCATATCAGCAACAACAAACATAAAATCATCCTGATAAAAAAATGTCAGATTTGGGAAGAATGATTGAAACCTTATCTAAAACTCAGGCCTCAATGATGAACACCCACAACTAGGCCATCAATAGGTTAGAGGTTCAGATAGGTCAACTAGCTAGCTCATTAAATGAAAGACAAAAGGGAACATTGCCGAGCCAACCAGTGCCCAATCCTAAGAACCCTTTCCTATTCATGAAGCTGAAGACATAGGTTCCAGTCAGTGTAACACTGTTCATATTTTGAGATCTGAAAAGCAGATAGACAATTAGGTTTCTAGTTATCTTGTTCCAAATAAATCAGTGTCAACATCTCCTGTTCCAGTACCACCAACTAAAAATGATCCATCTTCAAGTTCACAACCTTCAACCTCCAAATCGAATAAAGACAAAGCAGATGAGCAACCATATAAGCCTATTGTACCATTCCCTAATAGGCTAGCAAACCAAAAGACTAATGCTCAAATGGAGAAAATTAGAGAAATGTTCAATTAGGTCCAGATCAATGTATCCTTCTTGATGCCATACAATAAGTCCCCACATATCCCAAGTTCTTGAAAGATATGTATACTAAGAAAAGGAAAACTAATGTCCCAAAGAAGGTCTTCCTTACTTCTAATATAAGTGAGTTGCTAACTGGGCCAATTCCCGTGAAATATAAAGACCCAGGGAGTCCAACTATTTCTTGTATTATAGGACAGATCACGATAAATAGGGCATTACTGTTGGCCCAAAGGCCTATCACTCTAGTTTTGATGATGATCAACTCATGAAGTTATGATTACTGATGATCTTGTGTTTAATTAGTGACAGATTCATTATCAAGATCTAGTAGGTGTGGAGCTTCAACAAAGGATTTAAAGACAAGTTGGAAGCTAGCACCGGTTGATTCACGAGCCTATGCATCAAGAACACATCTAGAGATGAGCTCGGTGGATTGCATTTATACCAAGTCAAGAAGATGAGAAGCCTTCAAGTGAAGACTTCAAGAAGATGAAGACTTGGGTCTAGGTATAAGATTTAGTTTTTTGTTTAGATAAAAATGTAAAGGATAGATAGTTGGTGGATTGCTCAAGTTATATCACACACACACTCTTGAAAGAACTCTTGATAGAATTGCTTTCATAAAAGATTTTTATGTTTAGAAAAGAATTTTTATTTTTAGTAAAAGATTTTCTTTTTGATAAAATATATACCTTGGTTTTTGGTATTTCTATCATGTATATCTTTTAAACCATAACCATGTTTAGAGCTTAATGTCAAAAACATAGATATATCATTATGATTGTGTAGTGGATCATATCCATACACACTATGCTTTAGAATGAACTCAAATATCTTGTTTTGTATTTGATGAAGATTTGAAAAAACTAGTTTTGGAAAAACATGTTCTGGAAAAACAGTTTTTATTTTTGAGCCAATATTTCCAAGTTACAAAAATAATTCAAATCTATTATAACATGCCTTGATTTTGTGCAAGCATGTTTGTGTATCATTGCATAACATTGAAACTATTTTTGTAGATTTATTGAGGATTTATGGGATTTGTATTGAGTTAATTGACTACCTTAAAAATCCCAGTTTTTCAGACCAGGAATTGGCTGGCAGACCAAATCGGTCGACCGGGCGGTCGACCGCAGCTAGGTCGGGTCGACCGTCCGGTCGACTGACGTGCACAGCCTTGTGCACGTTGTCAGCACAGTGGTCCGGTCGACCGGACGGTCGACCGCTGCAGAGAGTTCTGCTCTCTGGATTTCTGGGTCGACCGGGCGGTCGACCGGAGGCTCCAACGGTCGGATTTTTGACCGTTGGCGGTCGACCGGCCGGTCGACCGGTAGCTCTGACAGACCCCAACGGTCATATTTTTCTGACTTCTATAAAAGGGGGTTTGTTATTATTTGAAGCTAAGATTTTGAGGACTTCTTGAGCCAGTTTTTCTAAGTCATTTCAGAAGTTTTCTCCACAAAATAGAGAGCAAATACTTCCCATCTAAAAGGGAGTTTTTATTAAGAGAGTGTAAAAAGTGATTCTTTGAGTTTTTCACTATAGATCTTTCCTTGCTTTTCTCACACCACACTTGAGCTATCCATTGCTATATTATCCTATAGGTGTGTTGTAGTGAGAGTTTTTGTAAGGTGATCAAAGTGTTGTGATCACCAAAGATCTTTTCTTTGTTCTTTGAGGAGACGGGCAAGTGTGCTCGTTGGTGGTTGGAGTTCGGTTGTGAACTCTTTGGTTTGAGGTGCGGCCTCGGTGAGCTTGTGAAGCTTGCGTGTGTACGGGACTTGGGAGTCCGAGGGCTTGTAGGTGTTGCGGCACCAAGGAGAGATCCGTTGGGATCGTGCATAGTAGAAAACCTTCGTGTGTCGAAGGCGGGGATGTAGAGCAAGTGTGCTCGAACCTCGAAACAAACCCTTTGTGTTTGCGATTGCTTACTCTATCTCTCTCTCTCTCTCTTTGTCTCTTTTATATCTTGCATTCAATAATTGTCTTTATCATTTACATGCTTGATATACTCCCTTGTGCTCATAATTGCTATACTTGCTTGGGATTGTTGTTAACACTAGTATTAAACCAAGAGAGCCAACGCGGCACCTCAACCCATTCAAGGGGAATCTAAAGGAGCTTGTCCAGAGCCCTGCAAAGGGAATTCGGCAACACTCTTGTGTTATACATAAGTGTTTTATTAAAAGAAGTTGTATTTGGTCATCTTAGTTTTTAATTCCACATCATTTGGCATTAAGTGACCATTAGATTAGCCAACACCTATTCACCCCCCCTCTAGGCGTTATTTCAATTACTGGATCTAGGAGCCAGCATCAATATTCTTCCTTTCTCTGTGTATCAGCAACTCAGGTTAGGCGACCTCCATCCAACCAGAGTTACTATACAACTAGCTGATCGATCTGTAAAAATTCCAAAGGGGGAGATTACAGATGTTCTCATTCGGGTCGGGAAATTCATTTACTCTGTGGATTTCATTGTTCTAGAAACCCAACCCGTACATAATCCCAAAGCTCAGACACCTGTCATTCTAGGACGACCCTTCCTAGCCACTACAAATGCAATCATCAACTGTAGGAATGGATCAATGCGTCTAACCTTTGGAGATATGACAAAAGAGGTAAATGTTTTTCACCTGGGAAAACAACCTCGAGTTTGGAAAATGAGTCATTTGAAGTGAACCTGATCGAGGGATTAGCAAGTGAACATGAAATGGAGATTGAATACGAATCTGATGGAGAATTTGAGTTGGAATCTGATGACTTCAAACTTGATCAAATAATTGAATCCACAGTGGAGTGGGCAACAGATGCAGCCCCTATCCTTCCCTTACATAAGGAACAACCATTGATAGATCAAGTTCCCTCTTCCGAGCTTAAGATTCTTCCTAGTCATCTCAAGTATCAGTACTTGGGTGAAAAGGAAGCATTTCTCGTGATAATTGCGTCCCATCTGACGGAACAACAGGAAGAGGATCTTCTTATAGTATTAAGGGAAAATTGAAAAGCCATTGGTTGGACTATGGCTGATATAAGGGAATCAGTCCATCCATTATTCAACACCGGATTCATTTGATGGAAGATGCAAAACCTAAACGTGACCCACAAAGTAGGCTAAATCCGATCATGCAAGAGGCTGTTAGAGCTGAAATTTTGAAGCTATTAGACAATGGGATTATCTATCCCATATCCGATAGCCAGTGGGTTAGTCCAGTCCACGCTGTGCCAAAGAAAGCCGGGGTTACCATGGTAGAAAACGATAAGAAAGAATTAGTACAAACTCGTCTTCCAACAAAAATTCGAGTCTGTATTGATTACCAAAAATTAAACGCTGCCACGTGTAAAGACCACTTTCCCTTCCGTTCATCGATCAAATGCTCGAGAGACTAGCTGGACATGAGTATTTCTGCTTCCTGGATGGATATTCAGGATACAATCAAATCCCTGTCGCTCCCGAGGATCAAGACAAGACTACCTTCACCTGTCCCTTTGGAACATTTGCATACTGAAGTATGCCCTTCGGCCTATGCAACGCTCCTGCAACGTTTCAACGTTGCATGCTTAGTCTTTTTTCCGACATGGTGGAGAAATTTTTGGAGATTTTCATGGATGATTTTTTCATTTACGGTGATTCCTTTGAATAATGCTTGCACCATCTTAAGTTAGTTTTACAACGATGCATGAAGAAAAACTTGACACTCAATTGGGAGAAGTGTCACTTTATGGTCAAGCAAGGAATTGTTCTAGGGCATGAAGTTTCACACAAAGGAATCGAGGTTGATAGATCGAAAGTGGACGTTATAACAAAGCTCCCTGAGCCAAAATGCTTAAAAGACATCAGATCATTTTTAGGGCACGCTGGCTTCTATAGAAGATTTATTCAGGGGTTTAGCAAAATTGCTAGATCTTTGACAAATCTCTTAGGAAAAGATGCACCCTTAATTTTGATAAAGCATGTCTACAAGCGTGGGAGGAGCTTAAACACAGACTTATTTCGGCGCCAATAATCTCAGCGCCTGATTAGACTAGGCCTTTTGAAATCATGTGTGATGCCTCCGATTATGCCATAGGCGCTGTTCTCGGATAACGTACTGATAACAGGCAACACGTGATTTACTATGCTAGTAGGACGCTTAACGAGGCCCAACTAAATTACACGACAACTAAAAAGGAATTTTTAGCAGTTGTGTTTGCGTTGAAAAGATTTCGCCAATACCTACCTGATTGGTAGTGAAAAATGCATAATTGTCATCATATTTACCATCACATTTTCATATTTATTCATATAATTCTGCACATTTACTAATATTTTGTTATTTAATGTTGCAGGCCTTGAGTATTGAATTATAAAGAATTAAAGCTTAATGAAGCCCAAAAGCCCATATTCAAGCCCAAGTGCAAAAGTGCAAATATTAATTGTCAAAATTGCAAATACACAAGGGCCATAGTTGCAAATATTAAAGAAGAGGGAAGGATAGACTTCTATTCAACCCTAAAAACTTGCAGATGAGGATAAAAGCCAAAGAAGGAGAATTTAAGATCACAAATTCATGGATAAAAGATTTGGGATCTAGGTAACCTGATTCCCAAGTTATATCCAAATCCAAAGATTAAGAGCCAGGATGCAGCTTCCAGAAGGAAACGACCAGATGGATGGACCAGGAGAAGCCACGCGCCAAAGAGCGTGGCCAGCCACCACCATAAAGCCGCGGAAACGCGACCCAAGCCGCGTTTCCGCGGCAATCCAGTCATATCCAGGGAACCGCCTTCGTGGATGACTTCGACTGGGACTCTACCTCCTTCTGCTCCTATAAATACCCCCTGCAGTGCAACCGAGAAGAGCATCCAGAGCCAGAGGGCCAAATCTAGGGTTTTAGGCTTTCTTCTTTCTTGTAGTTAGGTTTTCTTTTCTTTTTAATTTTTATGTAAGTGAGGGAGAGGGCTATGTTGAGAGTGACACCGATGTATGCTTCTCTTCTCTTCCATTGTATCAAGTAATAAAGGTAACTTTTCTTTTTATGTCATTGCTTTATTTTCCTTTTTGTTTTCTTCTCTTTTTCTATTTTTATCTCTGTTGGTTTATGATGAGCATGCAAGTGATTTCCAAAGCACAAGTATAACGAATCTTGGTGGGTGCCAACGATATTTCATGGTGATGTTCTCCTCCTCAAGGAACGTATCACTTCATACTTGCCCAAGCTTGATGATATCATGCGAACAGGGGACTGAGATCGATCCTATGGTTTATGCGTTCAACGCCTCCAAAGCAAGGTAGAAAGTGTTAGGATTTCACGTTTTTCTTCAACCAAACTAAGGTTAATGTTTATTTCTTTTCTTTTCTTTTCTTTTATTTTTGTAGATTAAATCACCATCTCCCAATTCTTTCTTTCTCATCTCATTATAAATACCACCTCTAATCCTCCATCTTCATAATCTACCGCCTTCTTCCTAACTTAACTTTAACTATTCTTTTTGTTAACTTAAAGAAAATAATTTTTAGAGATAACTTAGAAATGCTTCTATCGCTAGTCCCTCCCTGAGGATCACGACCCGCATAGCCACTGCTACCGCGGATTCGAATTGAGAACCTTGCACAACTTGTTCTAAATCTAATATTATTTATTTTGTGTGCAGGACAAACTCAATCAAAATTTTGGACAATGATTTTCACTGATCACTCCGCCCTTAGATACTTAATGCAAAAGAAGGATACAAAGGCCAGACTGATTCGATGGATACTTCTTTTGCAAGAGTTTGATTGGAAATTAACGACAAAAAGGGCGTTGAAAATGTGGTGGCAGATCACCTTTCGAGAATTCCTAATGCACCAATTGAGACTATACCTATCAATGAAGACTTTCCTGACGAACACATCTTTACGATGTGTAAAGACCCCTGGTATGCTGATATAGCAAACTATCTTGCAATCGGGCAAACACCTTCAAATTAGTCAGGCCAGGACAAGAATCGCTTTATGAAACAAGTACGATTTTTCTTTTGGGATGAACCGTATTTATTTAAATATTGCCCTGACCAGATAATTAGAAGGTGTCTTTCTGAGGATGAACATCATAGCGTATTGACATTTTGTCACGAGCTAGCTTGTGGTGAACATTTTGGTCCACGAAAGACTGCTGAGAAAGTCCTTCAGAGTGGGTTCTATTGGCCCACTCTCTTTAAGGATGCTTATACTTTCTGCAAGCTCTGTGCCATATATCAAATGACGGGTCGAATCACGCATAAAGACATGATGCCCCTTACATCGATCCTTGAGGTAGAAATTTTTGATTTGTGGGGCATCGATTTCATGGGACCCTTCCCTCTGTCTTATGGCAACCAATACATTTTGGTGGCCATAGACTACGTTTCTAAGTGGGCTGAAGCTATTCCAACTAGGACAAATGATAACCAAGTTATCATCAAGTTCTTACGGGAAAACATCATTTCTCGCTTTGGAGCCCCCCGTATAATAATTAGTGACAATGGGAGTCATTTCTGCATCCGGGCTTTGAAGCCCTAATGTGGAAGTACTCCATCTCTCATAAATTATCCACGGCCTATCATCCTCAGACGAACGGGCAAGTGGAGGTCACCAACAGACAAATTAAACTGATATTGGAGAAAACTGTTGGACAAAATCATAAGGATTGGTCCATCAAACTCATTGATGCCCTGTGGGCATATCGGACCGCCTACAAGACTGTCCTCGGTATGCCTTCATATCGAGTTGTATTTGAAAAACCCTGCCATCTGCCTGTGGAGTTAGAGCACCGTGCTATATGGGCACTAAAACAACTGAATTTGGACTTAGATAAAGCCGGTGATTTGAGAAAGCTGCAGATATCCGAGTTAGAAGAACTATGAAATGATGCATACGATAACGCTCGGATATCTAAACACAGAGCTAAGATTTTCCATGATAAGTCAATTCATAGGAAAAATTTTGTCTTAGGACAAAAAGTTCTGTTGTACAACACTAGACTCCTCCTTTTTCCTGATAAACTGAAAACCAGGTGGTCAGGCCCCTACATCGTCCAGAGCGTCTCTCCTCATGGTGCCATTGAAATTTTCGATCCCAAAGATGGCAACACTTTCAAAGTGAATGGTCAACGCCTAAAGCCATTTTTCACCACGGAGTTTGAGTCACACAATGTTATTGAACTGGGTCTTTGTGACCTAGTCATATGTGACCACGTAATTCCACACTTTTCCCGATGTCTCCTGTAAATCATTTTTGAACCTCCTTTGAAAATAAAAAAAAAAAAAAAGATAAAAAAATAATATAAAAAACTAAATAAGTGGGACTTAGGTGCTAAATATCACCTAGTTTTTTCATCTTTTCCTACACTCCCTTTTCTTTCTAAATAACCTAGGGTTGTAAATTTCTAGTTTCCATTTGGGCAATTTGGGGATTTCATCCCTCTCAGCTCCTTATAAATATTCCCCCTCCCGTGTTCTCCTTATTACCCTACTTCTAATCTCAGATCTGCAACGAACACATCCAGCGCCGCCCCTAAATTTTTCTGCGCCCCTCTCTCCTCTATCCAGCCATGCTTCCATGGCATCTGTCGCGCGTCCGCGGCCATACTGATGAACCTGGGCCGCCGCTAAATTTCTCTGTAGACGCGGCCATCTGACGATCTCCGATCTACCATCTACACCTCTTCTACCATCACAGATTGCTCTCTACAATCTCGTTTCAGTTTCCCCCTCGTAGTCCGGGGGAGGTTTGCGTATCTCTTCTCGTTGCTTCCTATTATTCATCATGGCACCATCTATTTTTGCTGAAAAAGATTTTGCTCGAATTCTTAGCGATGTTAATGGTTATGATCATATATTTTTAGATCGTATTCGTGCATGGGATTGGTATAGATTAGTTTATGATAACTCAGATCACGAGTCTTACTATTGTCCTGAGCTCATCAAACTTTTCTACAATTCTATAGATTCTGAATCTATTAATTTGACACATACCAGATCTTGGTGCACATGCCCACTGGGGATATTTGTTGGCCCAAAGGCCTTCCACTCTAGTTTTGATGATGATTAACTCATGTAGTTATGTGTACTAATAATCTTGCAATGTTTAAGTTTCAGATATTTAACAAGATATTAGTTGGTGAAAGCTTCCACACATCTTTCACATGTTGATTCAAGAGCCCGCGCATCAAAGATCATACATTGCACTTGCTCGGTGAATCAAGAGTGTTTGGATCGAGCCGACTTGGAGATTGCGCTCTAGCTTGGAGATTGCGCTCTACAAGAAGACTTAGGTATCCATAATTTTAGTTTGGGTTTAGATCCTAATTGTAAAGATTAGAATAGTATGATAAGCTCAAGTTCACAACACACACCTTTCATGTTTTGATTTTCGGTTTTAGGTTTAACCGATCTTGGTTTTCATGAATAGACTTTTTATCAAAACAAGTTTACATGGTTTATGTATATTAGATTTGTTCTATATACATGCATGCTTCAATTGTTTAGACAAGCTTTGTTTGATAATCTATTCCATGTGTTTTATGTTTTGGTATTTACAACAAAACATATTTTTGGACTTAATGACAAAAATCATGATATATATATGTTTCTTGTATATTGAATTTCTATTCATATACAATATGCTTCAAAATATTTAAATATCATATTTTTGTATTTCAGATAAGTTTTAGACAATGTGTATTTTCTATTCAAAATACAAGGTTTTAGAAAATACGATTTTTGGTTTTTGGCAAAATTTCTATGACACAAAAATAGTCAAATATGTTTGAAATTTGTGTTAGGATTTTTAACACAAGTTTGTATTTCAATATAAAATAATAAAACTATTTTTGTGGAATTTTAGAGATTTTGTGGGATTTATTGGAATATTTTTTACCTCAGTTTTCTGACCCATTTGCTGCCTGCCAGGCTAGTTCGGTCGACCGTATCGGTCGACCGCATGTAGCCGGTCGACCGTCACGGTCGACCGACGACGTGCACAAACCTGTGCACGTTTCTGGCACAGTCAGCGGTCGACCGGGACGGTCGACCGGAGCAGAATAATCTGCTCTCGGGGTTATTCGGTCGACCGGGCCGGTCGACCGTTAGTTGCCAACGGTCAAAAATTGACCGTTGGACGGTCGACCGGGCCGGTCGACCGGAAGGCTATTTCTGGCAATTTTCTGTCAACGGCTATTTTCTGATAATTGCCTATAAATACCCCATTTGCAAGAGTTTTTCGCTAAGAATTTTTGGGCTAAAATTTTCTATCTCTCTGGTGTTTTTGCTGCAAGAAAAATAAGTTTTTGGATTCAAAGTGAACAATCTTTTGTGTTTTTTATTAGGGTTTGAAAAACCAAAGAAAAGGGATTTTGGGAAAAGCTTTTGTTTGAACTTCTATATCTTGATTTCATTTGTTTCCCAAAGGTTTTTCTTTGAGTTGCTGGTTTCAAATCCCTTGGTTTTCTCCACACTTGAGCAAAAATCTACTATCTATATCTATAGGATATTTGTGTGGGAAGAAGAAGTTGTTTGTGGTTGTTGTTGTGACCACCAAGTTGTAACCCAATCTTTTCTTAGCTTTGTGCTTTGGGTTGTATCCCTCTAGTTGAGAGGTGATCCTTGTATTGGTTGGTGATTGGGAGTTTGTTGTATTGGTTTGGAATTTGCCTCAAGGAGGAGGTTGTGATTGTTTGGTGTTTTGCCTCAAGAAGGAGGTTGAGATTGTAAGAAGGGGAGTTGGGAACTCCTTGTAATTGTGATTGCCCCAAATCCTCGGTGGAGGTTCCCTTAGTGGGAGTCCTTAGTGGACAAGCTAGTGGATTGGAAATCCTTGTGTGTCGAAGGCGGGGATGTAGAGCTGGGTGCTCGAACCTCGGAACATATCTCTTTGTTTGCGCTTGATCCATTGACTCTTGCTCTCTCTCTCTTTACTTTGTGCAAATTGTTATATCTTGTACTTGCTTGTGTGTGCATCATTATAGTAATTGCAATTAGTTTTAAATTCCGAATTTAGTTCACTAGATTAGCATTGTCACCTATTCACCCCCCCCCCCCTCTAGGTGACTTTTCAATTGGTATCAGAGCTAGCGCTCCTGATATTTAGGTTTAACCACCTAGGAGTGTGATCTTGGTTTGCTAATCTTCATTTGCATCTCATTTGCACACATATTAGTTTGCACTCATGGCTAGCCCTCCTATGTTTGACCATTTTAGACTTGATGCTTGGAAGGTGGACATGACTAGGCATTTAAAAACTCTAGGTCATCTAGTTTATCAAGCCATCACCATAGAAGCCCTTCCAAATTCTAGTAAGCATAAGAAAGCCAATGCACTTGCACTTAAAACACTTAGAGCATCTTTTGACAATAATCTTTTACTTGTTTTTGATAGTTTTGATTCGGCTTTTGCAGTTTGGAGCGTCTTGACATCTCCGGAGCTTCCAAGGATCATTAACAATATGAGGAGATCTATGAGAGATGTATCCGAAGAGCCTTGTTTTATGGCATATGGGAAAGACTCCCATGAGGTACAATCGGACTCTCAAATAGATGATAGCTCTAGTTCATATTGCCATGGTTGTTTTGAAGTTCAAAATTTGAATGTTGACCTTGCTTCTAAACTTGAAAATTTTATGGAAAAACATGAGATTTTGAAAAAGAAACATTTTGACTTAAAAGAAGAATTAAAGGATTTATGTTCAACTTTTGAATCGGTTTTGCAAGAGAAGGAAGAGATCACTAGTGAACGTGACTCACTACAATCTCAACTTGAACTTGCACTTAAAGAGATTGAAGACTTGAAAAACAAAAATGATTTTGATGATGTTGTAGAACACAATGAGGTTTTGTCTTCTAGATTGGATCTTGTTTTCAAAGAAAATCTTACTTTGAAAAATAAAATTGATTCAATTACAAAAGATTTGGATTTGGTTTTGATTAAAAATAAATCTTTACAAAATGAGATTGATATTCATGTTTGTCATGCTAATGTAGCTTCTACTTCTTTCACTCCTATTGCATGTTCCACTTTATCTTCTAGCATTGAAAATGACATAATTGATTTGAAGAAAAGTGTTGATAGGTTGGGCTCCACTTTGAGCCATTGTGCCATGAATCACACACGTTTGGAAACCTTGGTTCGCAAGAAACAAGTTCCAACCTTGCATGCACACCATCTAGGCATACACATGCTTTTCATGATCACCATCATCATATGTATGCTCACGTGTACACATGTGCACATTGTGGTCGTAAAGGCCACCTTGCTAGATTTTGTTATGATCGCATTTATCATGAAAATTTAGCAACTAATTATGTTTGGGTGAGAAAAGAAACTAACCCCCGTGGACCCACTAGAAAATGGGTACCAAAGACCACCTCTATACTTTTTGATGTAGGTGGGAGCTCTCGCATCACGTGAGGGTTTTAGTGCCTTGAAGTGGATGCGTTCCGAGCTTGAATGAGAACCATTTGGATGCTTCACTCTCAAGGAGATTTGGTGGAAGGACCACCGTGTTTTGGAGAACTAGAGATGCACCTTCATCGGTTTTGGTATCATTCTCTAACTCTCATTTTTATTTGCATGCTTTTAATGTTCATCTATTTATAGCATGTCATGTTTTGTTATTCATTATGCCTATGCCATGCTTATTAGATTAATGTTATACATGTTTAGTTCCTTGAGCACCCATGTTTCATGTGGATCTATATTTAGTGTCTCACCTTGTTTAAACTAACATGTATGCTTTAGATCTAATGTACATGCATATGCACAATGATCATATGATTTTGTGTTTTAATGATTCATGTGTTGATTAGTATGTTCATTGCTATACATGTATTGGAATTTGTAATCACCATTGTTTACATGATTCCATATTTTGTGTTTTCACAATTGTTTTGATATTATGTATATCTTGATTCTTATAGCATATAAATTTACATAAGGATCATTTTTAGAATAATTGTTGATTTATGACTTGTTTTATGCTTTATGATTTGAATATATGCTTAGATGTTAGTTTTCATGAAAACTAGGAGTTATACTTATACATAGAATGGGCCACAAATAAACCTTTATATATGTTTGTGCTTGGATGCCTATTTGTACTCATTATATGTACTAGTATAGTCTAGTTTTGATGATTCATGCATTCATACATGTATTCCTCATTTTTGATATGTTTTATGATCATGTGTTTTCTATGATAAAGTGTTTTCACTTCATGTATATGTCTATTTTGCCAAATCTTAAGATATACATGTATGCCCCTTGAGTCATTTGCCTTTTATGCAAATCTATATTTTGGACTCAATTGTGTTTAGGGATATGTATGTATACTTTTGCTTTGTCTAAACATACATATACCTTGAAGTATAAATTGACTTTTAATGAAGAGTTTAGATTTTCATGTTTTAAAGTGATTTTCATGATTCACATATGATTCATATTTTGATGATCTATATATTGAGCTTGATTATACTTTTTCATGATGATATGTATCTCATATTACACTTGTTCACTCACTTACTTGTTTACTCATGATTTATTTTCATGAGGCTATGATTTGGGCTTTATGAAATTTGAGTGTTTAGTGATCATGTGATTTTCATGTTTCATGAAAAATATTTTTGTTATTCCTTGCTTGAAGGATTTCGCACTAGTTAACAAGTTTTCCATTTAACTAGTTGCGATATTCCTTTCTTTGGTAGTGATTTTCAAACGAACTATAATTTCAAATCTATTTTGAAAACTCCTACCATCGATGGGCGGTTGGATGGGAGATCATGTTCATGTATGCTTTATAATGAAAATCATTTTAAACTTGCACATGATTGGGTGGTAGTGAATATGAGATATACACTTGCATTTATTGTTGTTTTCAATTGGTATCATTGAATTCTTTCAATTGGTATCAATATGATATCTTTTTGTATACTCATATATGTTTGTATTTTATATATGTATGCTTACACTTCATATAGTATCAATTTCAATTGGTATCTATTTCTTACATACATATATAGATGATTTATTTGTGCTTCAAGATATCACAAATTTTGTTTATGCTTAGCTTGAACTTTTCAAATTGAAACAATGTTAAAGCAAATTTTCAATTGATTTAATTTTCAATTGGTATCTTGTGTTTTAAAGAACAATAGTTTCATTTGATATCAAGATTTGTTTTTAAGGAAATTCAAAATTAGTATTGTTTTATTCCAAAATTGGTATCTAGTTTGTTTATTTACAATTGGTAGGTTATTTGTTTACTTACTAATTGGTATCAAGATTTTCAATTTTTGTTTTCAATTGGTATATGTTCTCGTTTTGATTTCAATTGATTTGTTGTTTTTCAATTGGTATCAATAAACACTTCATTGCCACATTTTTTTTTGGTATAATATTTGATTTAACCCTTTTTGATGATTGACAAAAGGGGGAGAAGAATTTGAGTTTTATATGCATATTTGTGTTTGCATATAATTTACATTTGATGAAAAGAAGCCTTGTTTATATGCATGTCTATGCATGTTTTATGTACATGTTTCATTTTTATTGATATCAAGAGTATGTTTTGGTAATTTAGTTGTTTTAATTGGAATCAATAGCATGTTTCATATGCATTTGTTTTAATTGGAATCAATAGCATGTTTCATATGCATATTCATTTTATGTCAAGAACCCTGTTTATATGTATCTTATTGTTTGTTTATTCCTATGCATGAGTTAAGGGGGAGCTTCTTTGAAGCTTTACTTTAATCCATGCATATATAACTCCATGAGTTTTGTCATCATCAAAAAGGGGGAGATTGTTGGCCCAAAGGCCTTCCACTCTAGTTTTGATGATGATTAACTCATGTAGTTATGTGTACTAATAATCTTGCAATGTTTAAGTTTCAGATATTTAACAAGATATTAGTTGGTGAAAGCTTCCACACATCTTTCACATGTTGATTCAAGAGCCCGCGCATCAAAGATCATACATTGCACTTGCTCGGTGAATCAAGAGTGTTTGGATCGAGCCGACTTGGAGATTGCGCTCTAGCTTGGAGATTGCGCTCTACAAGAAGACTTAGGTATCCATAATTTTAGTTTGGGTTTAGATCCTAATTGTAAAGATTAGAATAGTATGATAAGCTCAAGTTCACAACACACACCTTTCATGTTTTGATTTTCGGTTTTAGGTTTAACCGATCTTGGTTTTCATGAATAGACTTTTTATCAAAACAAGTTTACATGGTTTATGTATATTAGATTTGTTCTATATACATGCATGCTTCAATTGTTTAGACAAGCTTTGTTTGATAATCTATTCCATGTGTTTTATGTTTTGGTATTTACAACAAAACATATTTTTGGACTTAATGACAAAAATCATGATATATATATGTTTCTTGTATATTGAATTTCTATTCATATACAATATGCTTCAAAATGTTTAAATATCATATTTTTGTATTTCAGATAAGTTTTAGACAATGTGTATTTTCTATTCAAAATACAAGGTTTTAGAAAATACGGTTTTTGGTTTTTGGCACAATTTCTATGACACAAAAATAGTCAAATATGTTTGAAATTTGTGTTAGGATTTTTAACACAAGTTTGTATTTCAATATAAAATAATAAAACTATTTTTGTGGAATTTTAGAGATTTTGTGGGATTTATTGGAATATTTTTTACCTCAGTTTTCTGACCCATTTGCTGCCTGCCAGGCTAGTTCGGTCGACCGTATCGGTCGACCGCATGTAGCCGGTCGACCGTCACGGTCGACCGACGACGTGCACAAACCTGTGCACGTTTCTGGCACAGTCAGCGGTCGACCGGGACGGTCGACCGGAGCAGAATAATCTGCTCTCGGGATTATTCGATCGACCGGGCCGGTCGACCATTAGTTGCCAACGGTCAAAATTGACCGTTGGACGGTCGACCGGGCCGGTCGACCGGAAGGCTATTTCTGGCAATTTTCTGTCAACGGCTATTTTCTGATAATTGCCTATAAATACCCCATTTGCAAGAGTTTTTCGCTAAGAATTTTTGGGCTAAAATTTTCTATCTCTCTGGTGTTTTTGCTGCAAGAAAAATAAGTTTTTGGATTCAAAGTGAACAATCTTTTGTGTTTTTGATTAGGGTTTGAAAAACCAAAGAAAAGGGATTTTGGGAAAAGCTTTTGTTTGAACTTTTATATCTTGATTTCATTTGTTTCCCAAAGGTTTTTCTTTGAGTTGCTGGTTTCAAATCCCTTGGTTTTCTCCACACTTGAGCAAAAATCTACTATCTATATCTATAGGATATTTGTGTGGGAAGAAGAAGTTGTTTGTGGTTGTTGTTGTGACCACCAAGTTGTAACCCAATCTTTTCTTAGCTTTGTGCTTTGGGTTGTATCCCTCTAGTTGAGAGGTGATCCTTGTATTGGTTGGTGATTGGGAGTTTGTTGTATTGGTTTGGAATTTGCCTCAAGGAGGAGGTTGTGATTGTTTGGTGTTTTGCCTCAAGAAGGAGGTTGAGATTGTAAGAAGGGGAGTTGGGAACTCCTTGTAATTGTGATTGCCCCAAATCCTCGGTGGAGGTTCCCTTAGTGGGAGTCCTTAGTGGACAAGCTAGTGGATTGGAAATCCTTCGTGTGTCGAAGGCGGGGATGTAGAGCTGGGTGCTCGAACCTCGGAACATATCTCTTTGTTTGCGCTTGATCCATTGACTCTTGCTCTCTCTCTCTTTACTTTGTGCAAATTGTTATATCTTGTACTTGCTTGTGTGTGCATCATTATAGTAATTGCAATTAGTTTTTAAATTCCAAATTTAGTTCACTAGATTAGCATTGTCACCTATTCACCCCCCCTCTAGGTGACTTTTCAATATTATTGTCACGCTTCTTCTACAAGAAGAACTCACACATGTCCCTTGCAACCCACATCATAGCGACCCCCTACCTTTAATCGATTACATGACTGTCATGGGGGCTCGCTGTACGGAACAAGATAGGGGGCTCAAAGCTAGTACTACATTTAGAAACGTACATTGCGTTGATCGCTGGATTCAACGCAACATTTTAGGGCTTGACCACACGACCTCCTTTAACAGGCCGGTGCTGCAGATTATACACGACCTGATGACTCAGCAGCACACTATCTGTATCAACAAGATCATTTTTCATAGTACTATCACCAACTCCTCCCGCACATGCTGTGCAAAGTACTCACACCTAGTTTTGATCACTCGTTTATGTAGGACTTTCTTACTAGATGCAGTTTTTGACTCATATGATAGGGTGTTCGTTGCACAAGAGAGGGCGACTAGCGCTTACAATAGTTGTCTTCATGCGGTCTGGACTCCTAGTGTCCAGTCCGAAGATGTCCCTGTGGAGTCCTCTTCGGAGGAACTTTTAGAGGAGGAGGATGAGCTGGCTTTTCGGCAACAAGACCCCCCAGCTGATTCACGCGCCTTTATGTCTACAATTTGGCGAGGCATGAAGAAGATATTTCAGGGGTAAATTCGACTACGCAAATAGGTTGCGGAGCAAACATCTCGCCTAGACCGCATTGAGGAGGGTCTGCAGCGATCACAGTCGGCTGGACCTAGCACCACCGCTGGTTCAAGCCGAAGGCGGGGGTGATACCTTTCTTTACCTATTTCATGCGTATATTTTCTTGTATACATTGAGGACAATGCATGGGATAGGTATGGGGTGGTAGATACTAACATAAGAATTTTCTAGACTTTTTCTTTTAGATTTCTAGGTTTCTCTTTTCTTATATTTCTATTTTCTTACTAACATAGGATTTTTCTAGACTTTTTCTTTTAGATTTCTAGGTTTCTTGTTTCTTATAAATATATATATATATATATATATATATATATATATATATATATATATATATATATATATATTGATCCATGTTTTGAAAAGAATTGACTTGATCTTAGGTATTAAGGAAATTCTAAGCTAAGATTTCTTAATATAAGTCGAAATAAGAAATTTTGTTGGATCTTTAGGTTAAGAAAGAAAAGAATAGAAAAGATAGCTAGATTTTGAATTTTTTCTAAACACTATATACATTTGCAGGTTGAGGGATTAATCAAGGACTTAGTGATTTTGTTTACATATATATATATATATATATATATATATATATATATATATATATAATCAAAAATAAAACTTGATCACTAATTAAGCTGGTTGGTTGTGCCTTAAGAAGCATGACCAGTCACGCCTAAAAGTGGTTGAGTCCTTAACATTCGTGGCCTAGTTTACTCGAAACCTTGAACCTTAGGGATGTATCTTCATCTGGTGCCCTAAGACCATCTGGTCTGGGAGTCATCGGTAAAAGGCTCGCTACACGGGTAAATTAGAAAGCCTAATGAAGCTAAGAAAATGTAAATATATAATATATAAAATAACATAAAAAAGGAATATATCTAATAAATATATATATATTTATATATGAACAAATGAACTAAAGTCTAAGAAAAATCCCTCATACATATGTATATGTGTTAGGCCTAATACAAAATCCAGTTTTCTCTCTATTCTTAGAAACTTACCTAAGTTGAAAACAATATTTCAAATGGAGACTTATGAAAAAGAAGAAAAAGTTTAGAATAACCCTAAACCGATAGATTACCAAAATTCTTGAAGGAAATGGATCATAATAAAATGTTTCACTTTTTCACTAACATTTTCTTTTTCATTGGGATTTTGTGGGTGCAATCCGCTGAAAACCCTCAGGAGACAACACTCCTCTTCTAGGCTAACCTAGAGGTTTAACGGCTTGTTGCACGTGCTCAGTGCAATCGTGTCACCTACGAAAGTGGTGTAATAATTTAGTTAGGATTTTTCTTTTGCTTATTTTGCTCAGGGATGAGCAAAAGCTAGGTCTGGGGGTGTGATTGGAGTCATTTATGCATCATTTTCTACCACCATGCTATGCTTTATCTGAATAAATATTTAATTTTTACTGCTTTTTTCTCTCTTTTTTCAGGTCCAATGTTTAATGGAGAAGGGGGCCCAACAATTGTATTTTTTGAGGAATTAAAGAAATATTTAGAAGCCCACAAGAGAAAAGCCCAAGTCTGAACAGATCCAAAGCGTATTCTCAGTTTCTACAAGATCTAACTGGGGATACGAGATACAACAGAAAAGCATAAAAATCCGCTAGCGCAGCGACCAAAAACGGCCGTGGAAACGGGGCACTTACCGCGGAACCGCGGCAATCTTCTGGCCGTTACTGCAGCGTTTGATCCGGAGCTGAGGTGGGATGGCGTCCTCTCATGAATACTATAAATAGACCCCTAGGGCCTCTGTAGTCGAGGAGGAGAAAAGAGCGTTGTTTATAGGAAAATTGTTAGGGTTTATCTAGGTTTTCTTTTAGTCTCTTATGTAATTTTCTTTTTCTCCTTCTAGAATCCAGAAAAGAGAGAGTGAGAGTGAGCAATCTTTGTAATTGGAGACGGTGACAACGCAATACAAGGATCAAGCTTTCAATCTTCCATCTTCTCTTATTCTAGTGCATTATTTTCTTTAAGCTTTTACTTTCTTCTATTTCACTTCTACAATGAACTGTTTCTTGTTCTTTATTTTCATATTTAGCTAATTTATTTACATGACTTACTAACTTTTAATTTTACTAACTACTAACTCTTAGGTGATTGCTAACTTACATGATTCATTGGATACTTTCTTCTTTTTAGTCTTGCAAATTACAAGTCTATCTCGCTCCCAATGAAGATGAGTTGTTTTTTTTATTCTTTGCAAATGCTAAGTTCTCCCTCCATATGATTCATGTGAGCCTCACTTATAGCCTTGTCTTTAGAACAAGTGCCTTCATGGAACATGAAGATGAAGCACTTCACTATGCCAATGACTACATTAAAAGTTTCTTATTTCATGCTCGCTTATTATAGCTTTGATGGACTAATGAATCTTGTATGTTTCTGAGCATCGTTAAAAGTGACTATCCTTGTTCCACTGTTGAAAATCTATTTAGGGAGCCAATGATTCAAGGAGGCAACTAGCCTAGATGAGAAACAACTTTGATATGGGACAACACAAGGACTTGACAAAGCAAGACATACCATTGCCGATGAATCAATATGAGGCATGCATCACCCAACGAGAGTAGTAAGTTAGTAAATTAGAATGTTAGTTAGTCATGGGTTCTTTTTATATCATACTTAAAAAAAAAACTTCTCTTCTGAAAACTTTCTCTTTTCAAATATCTCTGTTTTCCTTCCATCTTTATTCTCGTTTCTTCCTTTCTTTTACAAAACACCTAAAGATTTTTCACTCACCTTCCACCTCGTTTTGTTTTTCATTTCTTAAAACAAAGAAGACTTTTTTTTTTCTTCACGAAGATTTCAATATAAACCTTGAATGCTTCTATCGCTAACCCTCCCTGCGGATATGACCCGTCCTAGCTTATGCTACGAATGGTGATTCGGAAGGAGCAAAGTAAACCTGCATATACATTCGAAGTTCTTGATCATCGGTACACGGCAACCAACGGTTTACTCTAAACCCCTATTTAATATAATTAATCCTTCTGAACAGATTCTGAATTGTTGAGGGACACAGCTCTGGTTCATTGAGAGGACGCAGTTTTGCTTTCTCCTATTTGATAAAGAGAAAGCGGTTCTTTACTATTGTGGAAACACAGTCCTTAGTCCTTTGTTAAGACACGGCTATAAGTTATAGAGAGAAGACTGAGAAAACACTGGGTTATAAGGAAGACGCAGCCCTGATTTGTAGAGGAGTCACAACTCTGATCTGTTGAGAGAAACGCAGCTCTGAGTTATTGAGAGACCCGACTCTGATATGTTGAGATGAACGCAGCTCTACACTTGTGAGATACGCGACTCTGAACTTGTGAGAGACGCGTCTCTAAACTTGTGAGAGACACGTCTCTGAACTTGTGGGAGACGCAGCTTTAGACTTGTTAGAAATGCGAGCTTGCGTTCTCCGTTTGATAGAGGAGACGCAGTTTAAGGCTTGCGGACTTTAGGACGCGGTCTCCAAAGCGTCTTATGCAATTCGTCTTAAAGATTTTGTTGAATCTTTCAATGCCAAGTCGACATTGACGGTTAGGGACTTGTGCCTTTGATATTGATTGAACTTTTACCTGCACACAAAATATGAAATATTAGATTAAGAATTAAAGGTGTGCAAGTGTTCAATTCGAATCCGCTGTAGCAAGGCTATGCGGGTCGTGATCCTCAGGGAGGGACTAGCGATGAAAGCGTTTGTAAGTTTTACTCTAAAAATTATTTATTTTTAAGTTAAGATAAGAAGAAGGTGGTATTTTACAATGAGTCAGCAAAGAAAGAATTTGGAGAAGAGTTGTGATTTAATCTACAAAAAGAAAAGAAAAGAAAAGAAAAGAAAAGAAAATAAAAGAAATACTAACCTTGGTTGAAGAATAACATGAAATCTTAACACTTTCTACCTTGCTTTGGAGGCATGAACGCATAAACCATAGGATCGATCTCAGTCCCCTGTTCGCATTAGATCATCAAGCCTTGGCAAGCATGAATTGATACGCACCTTGAGGAGGAGAACATTTCCATGAAATATCGTTGGCTCTCGCTAAGACTCGTTATACTCGTGCTTCAGAAATCACTTGCATGCTCATATAAACCAACATAGATCAAAGAGAAAAAGACGAGAAAACAAAAAGAAAAGTAAAACATAAGAACAATAAACAAAAGAAAAGATTACCTTTATTAATTAGTACAATGGCAGAGAAGAGGAAGGTACATCGGTGTCACGCTCAACATAAGCCTCTCTCTCTCTTGAAAATAAAAAGAAAACCCTAATTACAAAACTAGAAGAAAGAGAAAAAACCTAAAACCCTAGCTTTTGGCCCTTGGCTCTTCGCTGGACGCTCTGTATGTTGCACTGCAGGGGGTATTTATAGGTGCAGAGGGGCGAAGAGTCCCGGATAAAGTAGCCCACGAAATCTGGTAGCCAGATGAGATCAAACTGCCGCAGAATTGCGACTTTTGCCGCAGATCTGCGGCATTTCTGTGGAATTTGGCCACGCGCTTTGGCGCGTGGCTTCTTCTGGTCCATCCATTTGGGCGCCTGCTTCTTGAAACTGCATCCTGGCTCTTTATCATGGGATTTGGATATAACTTGGGAATCAAGTTATCTATATTTCAAATCTCCCAATATCTTTATCCACGAATTTTCTTATCTTTGCACTCTTATCTTTGGCTTTTATTCTCATCCTGCAAGTGTTTAGGGTTGGATAGAAGTCTATCCTTCCCTCTTCTTTGATAATTGCAACTTTAGCCCTTGTGTATTTGCACATTGACAATTGATATTTGCACTTTTGCACTTAGGCTTCAAATGTGGGCTTTTGGGCTCTTTTTAAGCTTTAATTCTTTCTTTTTATTATTTCGAGGCCTGCACACAATAAATCACAAAATATTAATAAATGTGCAGAATTAAATGAATAAATATGAAAATGTGATGGTAAATGTTATGATAAAAATGCACTTTTCACTACCAATCACACCCCCACACTTATCTTTTTGCTCGTCCTCGAGTAAAAATCAAAGAAAAAGAAAAATTAATCTAACCTAACTCACTTTCGTAGGAATCACGGTTGCACTTAGCATGTGCAACAAGCCGTTAAACCTCTAGGTTACCCTAGAGGACGAGTGTTGTCTCGTGAGGGTTTTCAGCGGATTACACCCACAAAATCCATAAAAAGGAAATTATTTGAAATACTTTTGAAAAGATTAAGTAGTTTATAAGTTTTAGGATCATCATTTTTATTCATTCTTAAACTTAGTCTTGATAAAGTAAATTGTTTTTCTTTTTTAAGTAAGGGTCAAAACTGAATTTTTGTATAGTCTTTTTCGTTACCAAAAATCATATGCATCCTTATGAATTTTTACTAGGAATTCCTTAACTTGGACTCTCATGCCTCTATATATTTTTTTATCTCTTTTTTTTTTAATATGTATAACTCATCTAATTTTCTTTCGTATAAGCATCAAGGCTTCTTGAGGCCCTCATACCTAACTAATTGATTATTAGATGTGTTACTACATATATTGTATTTCTTAGTCTTCTTAGGCTTTCTAATCCACCCATGTAGCGAATTTAAAGTCGGTGGCTCCCAAACCAGTCGGCTTTAGGGTACCAAGTGAGAAAACACCCCGCGGACTCAAATTCGAGTGAACTAGGCCCCAAAACTAAGGACTTTATTTTATTTACTCACCTTTAGGCATGAATACTTATGCTTCTTGAGGCACATGCATCCAGCTTAATTAGTGAAATTTTTTTTTTTAGACATTTTTTTTTTATGAGGCACAAGGGTCTTTGTCTTAGAATCCTAGATATGCATTAGGTATGCAAATTTCATTAAGGTAAAAATCAAGACTAACTACTTATTCAATTTCTCCTCCTATACCTAAAAATTCAACAATTTATTTATTTTGACCAAGTTTTTAGAAATCCTAATCATGATTTTCCTAATTCTTAAGACTAACTTAGATTTCTTTCAAAAGATAAGTCAAAATATTGTCCTTTTTAGAAGTTTTTTTTTTAGATTTTTTTATTAGCAGATTTTTGTTAGTTTCTAACTATGTTAGTATGTTAGTAAAGCCTACCCCCACACTTATCTCATGCATTGTCCTCAATGTATGAATGAATGCATATATGCATGAAAAAGAACAAGGGAAGGCAGAAAATTACCTCAAGGTGGTGGTTCCGGTGGTGGTCTAATTGGTCCACGAAATGCGGCCCAATCAAGATAATGTATAATTTGGTGGAACTGACCAGAAATTTTCCTTACATAACCCACTAAAATATATGTATAATCATTTTTAAGAATTTTCACCCCATCAAATTTCAAATTTCATAATAAATTTCAGAGTTAATTGTGTCAACCTCCTTATCCCAAAATGGAGTATGAAAAGATGGAATTATTGACTTGGACATTATAGGTGCGGGAACGAATACCAACTCAGGAAAGAAACTCAAATCAAGTAAAGGTTCAGGAGTCGGGATCGGTTCAGGAAGTGGGTCCAAATTAATAAGTTGAAGCTCAAGTCCACAATATTCTTCCCACAATGGCATGTGACTCAATGTTGGTGATTCAAGTTCAGGAATGATAGGTGTGGGAATCAAAACTGACTCTAAAAGATTACCTAAGTCGGGTAACAAAACAGGAGTCAATAATGATTCGGGAATTTGAACTTGATCACAGATTTGAGAATCTAGTCACATATCTCATTGGGTTCAATGTTATAAAAATCAGAACTTGCCAATTTATCCATGGGACTTTCAAAATTGCACAATTGGTCAAGTTCAATATGATCATCAATTATAGGTGACTCAATATCATGATGAATTGGAACAGGATCCAATGTTGACTCGGGAAAAGTGAAATCAGGTGGAGACACTGGAGTCATTATTGAATCAGGAAGTAAAATTGAATCATCAAGTGGGAGATCATGATCATATTCATGTTCAAGTTCTATTTCAGGAAAGGAAAAACTTGCCAAATTATCAACAATTGGAGTTTCAGCAAGTTCAAATGATGGCACTGAAGTAGAATCTTGTTGTCCAAAGCAACTTGGTTCGTCGGCTCTACGAGAGTGGTCAATGATATCAGAAATGGCCGAACGGTGAGAACGTAAGGATTGAACCATCAGATCTATGTCACGATCACGGGCTAATCTAGCCTGAGTCATGGCGGCAAGCATCCTTTCATAGTCGATAGGTGCATCATGCTGTGATTGGACTTGAAAAGATGAAGTGTAATCGTGATGAAGTTGTGAGTCGGTGGACTCACGCATAATCATTTCTTCGATTGATGGTAATTTTTGCTTGGACTCATGCATACTTATCATTTCCCCGATAGATGGTAATCTATTCTGAATGGGGGGATCAGAGTATGACTCTTGGGAACATTGTGGACAAGGTGGAGATAGAGGACAAGTCGATTGAAAATTGGACTCGGGGAACTGAAACCCCATGAACTCTGTGAAGAGTTGAAAGTATGAAAATTATGGTCATAAGATGGGGGGTATGGGTTATATTCATTCGGATAAGACCATTCCGGCACACTAGGTTGGTCAAAGTTGTGATATGCCGGGTTGGTAATATCCGAAAAATAGTTAGGTGTGTAATATGGATTAAAATTGGGATTATTATTATATGCCATATCACACCAACACAAACAAAGAAAAAAAAGAAAACAAACAAATAAACAAACAAAAAAAAAATTCTAACCTAAGTTAGGGTAGACCTATGACCTAGACGACTCCTAACTGGTTAGACTGTCCATAGGAGGTAGGGTGCAGACTTTGACCACAAGTTAATCAGCCAGGTCAGGGCAAGAGTGGTGGGAGGTTTTCCGTCAAAGACGTTCCTTAATTAAATAACCACCAATCTTCGGGCTTTCGGCCCTCAATCCCCTTCCTAGACACTGATTTGGCAAGAGTCAACTTCCAACACTGTTCCCCTTAGGATAATCTCCTATTGAGTCCGAGATGTCCCTAGGGCCAACGTCTACTAATTTTTAAGTTAGGCTTGAGTTAGTGAGTGCTTTGGATATGATTTTTGGGCTAAGGAAGGGTGATGAAATTCCCACCTTATCTTGTTAATGGGTTATGCCCTTAAGATGAATTAGTGCAAGTGTACAAGATAAATAGATAAGAATCACTCAAAGCAGAAAATCAACCAAGAGATGAGTCCTATTCTACATGCAATGCGTACGTACCTTGCCTCCCCAGCACTCTTCAACAGTAAAAATAAATAAATTAAAAAGATACGTGCCTAATATGCAAATGTCTAATCAATTTTTATTTTTAACAACAAATAATTTACTGTTGAATTATTAGCAATTTACAGGTATATCACAGAACAAAACAGAATAGAGCAGTAAACAGAATTTACAATTTGCAGCAACCTGCAAAAAGTTGAATCAGTAGTTCTCTACTGTTGCCGCGTTTCCGCGGCTCTGGCCGCGGATCCGCGGCAATACAGTAGGTTCTGTTGCTCTGCCTTCGAGGGCAGAGGCACAGAATAGCTGTATGTCCACTGCTGCTGCTATGTTTCTGTTTCCTGTTCTCCAAACCTGCAAACAGAAAAGAATAAAAGAATAGTTAATATTTTTTTTTAGAGATAAAAACTTACCGTCCCTCCCCGGCAACGGCGCCAAAATTTTGATTGAACTTTTACCTGCACACAAAATATGAAATATTAGATTAAGAATTAAAGGTGTGCAAGTGTTCAATTCGAATCCGCTGTAGCAAAGCTATGCGGGTCGTGATCCTCAGGGAGGGACTAGCGATGAAAGCGTTTGTAAGTTTTACTCTAAAAATTATTTATTTTTAAGTTAAGATAAGAAGAAGGTGGTATTTTACAATGAGTCGGCAAAGAAAAAATTTGGAGAAGAGTTGTGATTTAATCTACAAAAAGAAAAGAAAAGAAAATAAAATAAAATAAAATAAAAGAAATACTAACCTTGGTTGAAGAATAACATGAAATCTTAACACTTTCTACCTTGCTTTGGAGGCATGAACGCATAAACCATAGGATCGATCTCAGTCCCCTGTTCGCATTAGATCATCAAGCCTTGGCAAGCATGAATTGATACGCACCTTGAGGAGGAGAACATCTCCATGAAATATCATTGGCTCTCGCTAAGACTCGTTATACTCGTGCTTCAAAAATCACTTGCATGCTCATATAAACCAACATAGATCAAAGAGAAAAAGACGAGAAAACAAAAAGAAAAGTAAAACATAAGAACAATAAACAAAAGAAAAGATTACCTTTATTAATTAGTACAATGGCAGAGAAGAGGAAGGTACATCGGTGTCACGCTCAACATAAGCCTCTCTCTCTTGAAAATAAAAAGAAAACCCTAATTACAAAACTAGAAGAAAGAGAAAAAACCTAAAACCCTAGCTTTTGGCCCTTGGCTCTTCGCTGGACGCTGGACGCTCTGTATGTTGCACTGCAGGGGGTATTTATAGGTGCAGAGGGGCGAAGAGTCCCGGATAAAGTAGCCCACGAAATCTGGTAGCCAGATGAAATCAAACTGCCGCAGAATTGCGGCTTTTGCCGCAGATCTGCGGCATTTCTGTGGAATCTGGCCACGCGCTTTGGCGCGTGGCTTCTTCTGGTCCATCCATTTGGGCGCCTGCTTCTGGAAGCTGCATCCTGGCTCTTTATCATGGGATTTGGATATAACTTGGGAATCAAGTTATCTAGATTTCAAATCTCCAAATATCTTTATCCACGAATTTTCTTATCTTTGCACTCTTATCTTTGGCTTTTATCCTCATCCTGCAAGTGTTTAGGGTTGGATAGAAGTCTATCCTTCCCTCTTCTTTGATAATTGCAACTTTAGCCCTTGGGTATTTGCACATTGACAATTGATATTTGCACTTTTGCACTTGGGCTTCAAATGTGGGCTTTTGGGCTCTTTTTAAGCTTTAATTCTTTCTTTTTATTATTTCGAGGCCTGCACACAATAAATCACAAAATATTAATAAATGTGCAGAATTAAATGAATAAATATGAAAATGTGATGGTAAATGTTATGATAAAAATTCACTTTTCACTACCAATCAGATATTTCCCGGAGTAAAAATTCACATGTCTCATCCACACTGGATTTGATACTCGTGTAGGAATTAAGGCTGATGGCTTTAATTTTCATGCCATTAATTATAGGCCTTCTAGCGAGCCTATAAATAGGCCTTAGCCTCTTAACAGTCATTCATCTTGACTGTTTTCCTTTACGAGTATGCACTCTGAGGGACTTCATCTTGATTGTTCACCTTCCCTTCAAGGGCATGTGTTCTGAAGAACAAAAAGAACCCAAAGTTTTCATGCTTTCTTTCAATTTTCTTCGAAGATTATCACTATAAGTGATTTCGAGATTAAAAAGCATTTCTTTAAGCGCTTTCATGGCCGTGCCTTGACAAATGAAGTCCAACTTCTAGAGAATTCTTCTTCGGCTAGGAACTAACTTTTGCCATGATAAGGCTCAGTTTCTCTAAAGCTCTGTCATTCCCGTCCATGAAGAGACTCCGTCTCTTGATCTCTTTCTGAAATATTTTCTTGGGACTACACACGTCCTCGCTCTGCAAACACGCCTTTCACATTACTTGATGAAACACGAGCTTACTAACTTTAAAGTCTAAGTTTCAAGTTTTTCAGACGCGAGTGTGGTGAACTCTGCATTTGGGTGCTGAAATGCGAGTTTTGCATATGAATCTTGCGTTCGGGGCTCTTGGCTTAGAGAATTTCAAGTTTGCTCTTTTGAGCTTTCTGGACGCGAACATGACAAGCTCTGCATCTCAGACGCTAGTATAGCGAACTCTGCATCTTGAAGTTGCTTCAGGCAGCTTTAAGATCAACATCTGCGTCTTTGATTTATGCCTCGTATCTTACAGGTAAGAAGCGAGTCTAATACCAGACTGCGTTTGGATCAATATTTTCTATCCCTGTGTTAGTTAAATCCGCGTCTAGAATTTATGACTTCAGCCTCGCGTTTGTACTTCTGACTTCCTGTTTTTGTTTTTACAAAATTTTTAACCTCTGGGTTTTTGTTTCTTGCAGGTTCTGGCCATATCGATAGCGTCTTTGCCGGGGGTTCGTGGGAGAATATTTGGACTGACTAGTTTGTTCGATTGGCGAGCACTCGGGAAGTCAGAGCTCCTGTCCACGAGTGTGCTTGGTTTATGGGAGAATATTTGGACTGACCCTCTTGTTCAATTGGCGAGCATTCAGGAAGTCAGAGCTCATGTCCATGGGCGAGGAGGATCTGTACGGTTGCTGGTGTCTGTCAAGGCCTTATTGGACATGATGCACCAATAATACTCCGGGTTCTTCATGGTCACAGTGGGTATGGCGCCTTTAAAGGCCACAAAAAAGAGGACGTCACCAGTAAAGTCTCGGATCCTCCCTTCATCAATCTTAATCAAAGAAGTGACAGCGACAAAAAATCCATGCTCGTTGGATGCCTTTCTAGTGATGGAGATGCTCATTAAGTGAAGGATTATGTCCTTTTGAAGACCTTCACACTAGTTGGTCAGGTGGAATCAGAATACTCCCCTGCATTTTGACCTCGAGAAACACCATTGTTCTCAAGAGGAGAGGAGGTTGATCCGCTATTCCTGGCCGCAGTCAAGAGGACGAACTTTGTGTATCTTTAGTGTTTTGAGGAGTGAGTGTAACCTTTCGCTGGGCAAGAGGGACTTCTTTGTACTTCTTTGTTGTACCACTCAATCTTATTGTATAAGAGAGCGCTTTGTATCACTTTCATATTTTTGAATATCAATAAAAATGACACTTTTTTCTGTCTTCTTACATGTCTTTACTTCCTTTTTGTATTGAAAATCAGACACATAGAAGTGGTTACTTTTGATTTGCTAGAAGTGTGACATTTTAACTTAGAAAGTGAAATTTGGGAAAAATTCCATCTCAGGAATTCAAGCTTACTGCCAGGGGTGTGATATTAACTTGACAGGAGTTGGACGATTTCCGTGGACTTGCCAATCCATGGATGAGAATGACAAGTGAAGGTTTTTTAACTTCCACGAAGGATTATGACTGAGTATTCATCAGAGGTTTAGTATTAAAGTAATTAGGACTCAGCTGAAAATTTGATGGAAACACTGTTAAAGGTATAATATTAACCTAACAATGCCTTTCAGTGGACCTGCTATTCTGTTAACGAGAATAACAAATGAGACTAGACCCGTTGGGAATCTAGGAGAATTCTTACCGTTAGAGGCATGATAGTAACTTAACGGGTTGGATTAAATCTTGTCAGAGGTGTGATATTAACTTGATAAGGATGCGAGCTAGAGGTGTAATGTTAACTTAGCTTTGCAAGAATTTCAGTTTCATTTGGGAAGACTGAAAATACCACTGTCATAAGTGTAGTGTTAAACTTAGCAGTGGAGGTAATGCTAGAGGTGTAATTTTAAACTTGGCATTAGTCATCTCGACTTCGATAGGGAAGTTCGAGGGAAAGTCATTGTCATAGGTGTATCGTTGAACTTAACAATGAACTGGATGGTAGAGGTGTGATGTTAAACTTAGCATCGCTCATCTCAACTTCGATATTGAAGCCTGAGGAAAAGTGACTGTCAGAGGTTTAATATTGAACTTGATAGCAACTTAATCACTATTAGAGGTGTAGTATTAAACTTAATATTAATTTGTCAGAGGTGTAATGTTAACATGACAGTAGTTGATTTGCGATATGAGCAATTTTGAGGACTTGTCATCCTATTGATGAGAATTGGCAAGTGATGTTTGGAATGTCAGAGGTGTACTATTAACTTGACAAGAATTGATTTGCGATATGAGCAATTTTGAGGACTTGTCATTCTATTGATGAGAATTAGAAAGTGAAGTTTGAAATGTCAGAAGTGTAGTGTTAACTTAACAAGAATTGATTTGGGATATGAGCAATTTTGAGGACTTGTCATTCTATTAATGAAAATTGACAAATGAAGTTTGCAATATCAGAGGAGTAGTGTTAACTTGACAAGAATTGATTTCCGATATGAGCAATTTTGAGGACTTGTCATTCTATTGATGAGAATTGGCAAGTGAAGTTTGAAATATCAGAGGTGTAGTATTAACTTGATAAGAATTGATTTGCGACATGAGCAATTTTGAGGACTTGTCATTCTATTGATGAAATTGGCAAGTGAAGTTTGGAATGTCAGAGGTGTAGTATTAACTTGACAAGAATTGATTCATGATATGAGTAATTTTGAGGACTTGTCATTCTATTGATGAGAATTGGCAAGTGAAATTAGAAATGTCAGAGGTGTAGTGTTAACTTGACAAGAATTGATTTGCGTTATGAGCAATTTTGAGGACTTGTGACTCCATGCAAGGGAGGGACAAGTGAAGTTTGTACTCGCTGGGGAGTATTGAAACTTTCCATTGTTAGAGGTTTGGTATTAAACTTAACAATGATTGAGTTTATGTACCTACCACTCTATGGGACAGAATTAGTAGGGCTCTTTGGTGAAAAATAAATGAATTGTCAGAGGTGTAATATTAATGTAACAATCATTAATTTTCTAGGAACATGGGAGATTCGCTGTTAGGGGTGTAATATTAACATAACAACGGAGATTTCAAATGAGTTTCGTTGTCAGAGGTTTAATATTAGCTTGACTGAATCTGCTGGGGATCAGGAAATCTGGCTTGTCAGAGGTTTATTGTTAATGTGACATATCTCAGCTTATTTTTTTGGAGAAATTAATCCAGGTATTTTTGTGGCCTTACCATTTTGTGGGTAAGAATTGGTTGGAGATTTTGGAGGAGAGGATGGGACAAAGTCCCTTAGGATTTTTAGCAAATCCTCAGCTATCAACAGATTTGGTGTGCCTTTACCAATTACCGTTTGAGTTGGGCTAGCTATGTTATTCCCCTCAGCATAATGAGTTATCGAAGACTTATGTTGGACTTAAAAGCCAACATTTTCCTCTATCCTTAGCTGTCAGAGGCGTTGAATGTCCATAGGTACACTAGAGAAGAGTAACAAGGTTAAAACTAAAGTCTTGCACTTTATATCTTCTTCAATATTTACATCATGCATCATGATGTAACCACTGCTCGACCGGCTCGATACTGCTCGACCGTGATATAGTCCACTGAAGGAAGAAAGAAGCTTTTCTTTGGCGTTCTTCCAAACATCTTAGATCTGGAGTTTTGATCAGAGGTGTAGTATTAACCTGATCAGAAGAAGAATGCCATCAAGGATAGTATTTCTTCAAGAATTTGTCATTGATTGGCATCATGAGCGTATCACCGTCTGGGATTATAAGGCGGTATGCTCCGTTCGAGTAGACTGACTCCATTGCAAATGGTCCTTCCCATTTGGGTTGAAATTTTTCTTTGGTCGTATGTGTCATCACCATGGGTCTTCTGACGGCTAAGACAAGGTCATCTTTCTTGAAAGTCCTCTCCTTGACTTTCTTGTTGAAGGCTCTGGTAATTCGAGCTTGATAGAGTTTGATTTACTGTTGAGCTTGCAGGCGTTTATCATCTAAAGCCTCGAGCTCCTGGAGTCGCAATCGATACTTCTCCTCATTTGTCATCTCTGCTATCAAGGCGACGCGTAGAGATGGGATCTAAATTTCTAACGGGAGTACATCTTCATACCCATATACCAAAGAAAATGGTGTAGCTTTTGTCGGGGTTCGAACCGTCATGCGATAAGCACATAAGCATTCGCCTAATTTGTTGTCCCAGTTACGTTGGCTTTTCGAGACGAATTTTTTGAGAAGTTTTCTAATAGTCTTGTTGAGAGCTTCTGCAAGGCCATTAGCGGCTGGATAGTATGCCGTCAAAGACACACTTTGTATTTGAACTTGTTATAGAACCTCTGAAAGGCTTGGCCGACGAACTGGAGCCCATTATCATGGCAATTCATCGTGGCATGCCAAATCGGTAAATGACGAGATATTTAACGAATTTAATCACATCAGATGTCTTTATCTCCCTCAAGGGAATAGCTTCAGCCTATTTGGAGAAGTAATCGGTTATAGTTAAGATAAACTGGTGTCCTTTTGATGAAGGTAGGTTGAAAGGGCTAACCACGTCCATTTCCCACATCTCGAATGGCCAAGAAGAAGTTGTAGGGCGAAGATTTCTTAGTGCCTGGTAGATGAAGTCACCATGGACCTGACAGGCATGACATCGCTTGGCGTAAGCGATGGCGTCAGGGATCATCTTTGGCCAATAATAATCCAGTCTTTGGAGTCTATCTCCAAACTTTGGATCAGGCTGATGAGCTCCACACATACCGTCATTCGCTTCTTTGAGTATTTCCTGTACCTCCTTTTGTGACAAGCAGCGAAGGAGGATCCCATCATGCGATTGGCGATATAGCGTCCTTGTGATCGCACTATAGAAGAATTTTGGGGCTTTCCTTCTAATGATAGCCGCCTCTTTGGGGTCATCAGGAAGATGCCATACAGTGACTAGTCTAAAGTTCTGCATTATTATATCACATTTTCCCACTGATTTATGAATAAAATGTCAGTCTAGACCGTGTTTTGGTCTCTCTTACAGATAATCAAGAGTCTAATGGCAAAAGGGTAATAAGAGCTTAATTAAACCCAATTTCGGGTAATTAAATCCGTATTTCTTAGAGGCCTTGAGTTTTTAGAAGATGCATTGAACCTAGACCCTTGCGGGTGTCTGACGCAAATCTGGACGGAAATAACTGATTCTAAGTATATCTAGAAGGTCCCCGAGTGCCACGAACCCACTTACCAAAACCAGGGACCTAGGTCCCTGGTATTACCGCGAAAACGCGGCTATGGCCATGGTTCCGTGGCAATGTGGCAGGCCCACGCGTCGATTTTCAACGCGTTACCTCGTCTCGTCTTCTAGAACCTCCTTTTGACTATAAATATGGCAGGGTTTGGCCGAAACGCAAGCAGATTGGAAATAGGCTAGGTTTTCTATCTTTTAGTGTAGTGTAGTATAGGTGTTCTTCTTTCTTTTATATTTTTATTTTCTTTTAGATTCATATATTAGGGCAGAGAAATTCAGAGAGAGAAAGAGAGAGATTAATGTAATAGATGGTGACAATCTATGTAAAGGTGTCTCCTGTCTTCTCCATTATAATGTTCTCCATCTTCTACATGATGCTTAGCTAACTTTTCTTCCATGACAATCTAACTATTAACCACTAACCATCTAACCCCTTACTTGATAATCCACATGAATCTAGTAGCCTCTACTAGACCTTGCTCTTGCAGGAGCCATTGATGGCTCATGATGATGTATTCTAACATTCGAACATTTCTAATATCTAACCCACTAACTTGCTAACTTGCAATGTCTCCTTTATTTTATACTCACCACTAATCGGTTTTGATGATTTAATAGTACCTTGCAACTTGTTATGTGGTATGGATGTGTTGTATGAATGTAGAAGAACAATCTTATGAGCCATGCTTTGTATCGTCTCTTGAAGCCAAGGATTAGTGATGGCCAAGGATCCATGTGAGGCAACTATCACTAAGAGGTTAGCATGTTAGTGGAGCAATTAGTAGTTAATAGCCATGAGTTTTCTTTTATCTTATTTTAAAAATCAATTTCCAAACTCTTTTATCATTTTTCCAAAACCTCTTCTTATTTCATTTTCTTTTATCTCTCATTTTCTACTTTCTTGTTTTCTTTCTCCGATTCCACAACCACTTCTCTTTTATTTTCTTCATCGTTTTCATCGCCTTCTTTACCTATCACTTCCTGAATTTCTTTTATTTTTATTTTTCTAATTCTTTAATAAAGAAGAATTGTTAACATAACACATGAACGTAAACTGTTAATTCTTCTATCGCCTCACGTTCCTGTGGATTCGACCCGTTGAGCCAATGCTATAATGGAAGTAACAAGGGAACATTAGGATACACATAATTTCATTGATTTCATAAAATATGCATTTTCAAGTGCTAGTTTCACCCCGATCAAATTTTTGGCGTCGTTGCTGGGGATGGGAATGGTTTTGATTTCACATTTTTATTAACATTTTCTTCTTTGTTTTGGTGTGCAGGACAATCTTTACAGGAGCTTAACATTGTAGAACAAACACTAGTTTTGCATCTCCCTGCTCTAGAAAGCAGGGACCCAACTTCTAAAGAAAAGCCGCGCAAACATGACTTTTGTCGCGAAAACGCGACAATTTTGTGATAATTGTGTATCTTTTTGTGCTGGGCTGTGTTCATTGTAATAAATAGTGGATCTATACTATTACTTTTCTGCTTTGATTGCCTACATACTGCAATAAATTAAAGAAATAAAATATGGTATTTGGATGCTTTGAAAACGGTCTAGATATTTGCATTTAGGCACGTGTCAATTCAATTCCAATATACTGTATTTTGTTCTATTGTTGTGATCTGGACTGAGGTGTACATATGGCATTGCATATAGCATAGGACAAACACGTAGGTGATTTATCACTTTGTGTTATTCTTGTCTATATTGTAAACTTGCACGAATTGAAATTAAGGGCAAAACCCATAGAAGATAAGGTGGGGATTTCATCACCCTTCCTTAGCTGAAAAATCACCTCTCCACTCACACAACCCAAGCCTAATAAAAATTGATAGATGTTGGCCCCTAAGGATATCTTAGACTTATTAAGAGATTGATCGAGGGTGAAACTTATTTTGAATCTTTCTCTTATGAAATCAGTGTCTAAGGTTGGGATTAAGAGGTTACGCCTCAAAGATACCGTGGTTTGGCGTAATTAAGGCCCGTTGCTTACGCACAGATACCTCCCACCGTATTTTGCCTCTACTTGGCTGATTAGATCGTGGTCGGATTCAAACAATATCCCCCGGGTAATCGACCAGTTAGGAGTCGTCTAGGTCTAGGTCAACCTTAGCTTGGTTTTGACTTTTTCTTTCTTTTCGTTTGTTTGTTTGCTTTTTCTATTTTATTTGTGAAATGGAATTCAATAATAACAATTTTTTCAATCCTAATATAAATCCATATTTCATACCGACCCTATTTGTTTCGTATAATTCCAACCCGACTTTTTACAATATGAACCAACCAAATACACCGGGTTGTACTTATCCGAATCAATACAACCCATACCCCCAATCTTATGACTATAATTTCAAAAATAATTTCAACTCGTCACAGAGTCAATGGGGATTCACCTCCCCGAGTCATATTTTTCATCACCTTGTCTATAATTTTCACAATTTTCACAATCTCCATTTCCTAATTTTGCTTCCTGTACTCCTTTTCCTGTTCCACCCATTGAAGAAAAATTTGAGTTAGAAAAGAGTATAGAAGCTGTACAAGCCATGCTTGAGTCCCAATAAAAGAAGCTCAATTCACCAATTTCACAATATTTTCATGATTCATACTCAGTTTCATCTATTCAGAATAACCAACCGTCTACCCTGAAAATGAGTATGGAGTGCTTTTGTAAGTCGAGCTTCAATCTCAAAACATGTTGAACTCACGATCTTCACTATCTTTCTAAAACCAAGAATCTTATACTCCCTTTCTGGACCATTCACTTGAAGATAAATCACATCTAGAAAAGAGTATAACAATCTTGCAGGAGTCCGCACTACAATTTCAAAAATCTTCTTCTCAGTCTATCGATAGGTTGGAAATACAATTAAGTCAATTGGTCAAAATTTATAGGAATGTGGAAACTCTCTCTTATTAACCTTTGATCAATCCAGATATCTCTAATTCTATCGATGTGACCCAGGACTCTTGTTGTTTTGAGAACCAAGATCCCTACACTCCTTTTCTTAAGCATTCACTTGAGAAACATCACATCTAGAAAAGAGTTTAGAAATCTTGCAGGACTCCGCACTACAATTTCAAAAATCTTCTGCCCAGTTTATCAATAGTTAGATACACAATTGAGTCAATTGGTTAGCATCTATAGGAATGAGGAAACTTTATCTTATCAACCTTTGACCAATTCAGCTATCCCTAACTCTATTGATCTGACCCAGGACTCTTTTCATTTTGAAAACCAAGATTCAATTTCAGCACACCCATCTGAACTCGACCAAACTTCAAATGTTGAAAATCCCATTGACATTTTGAAAAGTTATCCTTTTCTGAGATTGAACTTGAGCATGAATATGATCATGAACCTGAACTTGATAATTCAATTTCACTACCTGATTCCATAATGACTAAGGTGTTTTTACCTGATTTTAGGCTTTTTCCCGAGTCAACATTGGATCCTGTGCTAATCCATCGTGAAATTGAATCGCCAATCTTTTATGATCAACAAATTGAATTTGACCAATTTCATACTTTTGAATGTTCTATTGACAAATTGACAAGTTTTTCTTTCAAAGAAACTGAACTTAGACCAGAATGTGACTTCGATCCTCAAATTTGTGATTCAGTTCAAATTCCTGAATCAATATTGACTTCTGTTTTGTTGCTAAACTTGAGCAACATTTTAGAGTCAGTTTTGATTCTCATACCTGTCATTCTTGAACTTGAATCACCAATCCTAGAAAATCACATTCTGTTGTGGGAAAATAAATGTAGAATAGGATTTCAATTTCTTGATTTGGACCCAATTCCTGAATCAATTTGGATTCCTGAGCCTTTACTTAAGTCAAATTCCTGAGTCGATATTAGTTCATGTACTTCCTGAGCCCAAATCAATCATTCAATCTTTTCATACTCCATTTTGGGACAAAGGTGTTGATAAAATTGACTCTAATATTATTTTGAAAATTTGAAAATTAGATGGGGTAAAATTTATAATAAAAATTATTCATATATACATCATTTTAGTGGGTTGTATTATAGAAGTCTCCGGTGGGTTCTTCCGAACTCCACGCAAATTGGATTGAGCCACATTTCGTGAACCAATCAGACCACCACCGGAACCACCACCTTAAGGTGATTTTTCCTTCCCTCTCTATTTGTTTCATGCATACATATATTCATGATGCATTGAGGACAATGCATCAGATAAGTGTGGGGAGGATTCACTAACGTAGAGTTTTTAAATTTTCTTTCTTTTATACTTCTTTTAGGATATTTTAGAATTTTCCTTTTGTATAGGAGGTTTCCCTTTCTTTAAAAACTTTTTAAAACAAGAGACAAAGTTTTTTATCTATTTTTAAGAAAATTAAGGTGATCTAAGAAATTAAGGAAGCCATAATTCTGACATCTTAAACCTAGTCGAAATAATAGATCTTTTTTAAAATTATAGGCTAAGTAAGATAAATTGGAGAGATAATTTTATCTTAAATTTTTTGCCTTGGATAGTTTGCACTTCACACAAACACAATTTTTGGGATGGAAACAAAGACCAAAATGTCATAAAGCAAAAATAAATAAAAAGAAAAAATATATGGTATAAATGAATAAAAAATATCACTTATTAAGCTGGATAACTATGCCTTAAGAAGCATGATTATTCACGCCTAACGGTGGTCATAAGAAACAAATAATCCCCCTTAGTTTTGTGGTCTTGTTTACTCGAGTCCTTAAACCCGAGGGATGTTTTCTCATCTGGTGCCCTAAAACTGTCCGGTCTGGGAGTCATCGGTTAAAGGCTCACTACCCGGGTGAATTAGAAAGCCTAAGAAAACTAAAGGAAGAAAAAAGAAAAAGAAAAAATATATATATAAATAAATGGCTTGTTGGTTAGAGTTGATATCCCAGAAATTTTCACTATCACAAAGTGCATATTATCTAGGTTTTATGAAAGATAAAATATTCAATCCAACTTTGAATTCTTACCTTAATTGATGACAAGATCTTACATATAGACAAAGTTTAAGGAAAATTAATTTTTGGTGGACATATGACCTTAGATCAATTATATTTTTGCAAAAATATTTCATAAACTTGTCTTTCTTTGAAAATGTGTTTTCAAAATACTAACATTTGTCTTCTTTCTTTATGGATTTTGTGGGTGCAATCCGCTGAAAACCCTCAGGAGACAAAACTCCTCCTCTAGGGGTAACCTAGAAGTTTAACGACTTGTTGCACACGCTCAGTGCAATCACGTCACAAGCGAAAGTGGTGTAATAACATTTGTAGTATAGTTTTTCTTTTCTTATTTTGCTCGGGACGAGCAAAAGATAAGTGTAGGGTGTAATTAGTCTATAGTTCTGCATTATTATATCACATTTTTCCAATGATTTATGAATAAAATGTCAGTCTAAATCGTGTTTTTGTCTCTCTTACAGATAATCAAGAGTCCAATGGTAAAAGGGTAATAAGAGCTTAATTAAACCCATTTTTGGGTAATTAAATCCGCATTTCTTAGAGGCTAAGCAAGAGAGTTTCTAGAAGATGCATTGAACCTAGACCCTTGTTGGGTGTCTGACGCAAATCTGGATGGAAATAACCGATTCTAGGTATATCTAGAAGGTCCTCGAAGCGCCACGAACCCACACACCAAAACCAGGAACCTAGGTCCGTGGTATTGCCGCAGAAACGCGGCTATGGCAGCGGTTCTGAGGCAATATGGTGGGCCCACGTGTCGATTTTCGATGTGTGACCTCATCTCGTCTTCTGGAACCTCTTTTTGCCTATAAATATGGTAGGGTTTAGCTGAAACACAGGCAGATTAGGAATAGGCTAGGTTTTCTCTTTTAGTGTCATGTAGTGTAGGTGTTCTTCTTTCTTTTGTATTTTTATTTTCTTTTAGATTCATGTATTATGGCAGAGAGATTCAGAGAGAGAAAAAGAGAGATTGATGTAATAGATGGTGATAATCTATGTAAAGATGTCTCCTTTCTTCTCCATTGTAATCTTCTCCATTTTCTACATGATGCTTAGCTAACTTTTCTTCTCATGGCAATCTAACTACTAACCATTAACCATCTAACCACTTACTTGATAATCCACATGAATATAATAGCCTCTACAAGGCCTTGCTCTTGCAAGAGCCATTAATGGCTTATGATGATGGATTCTAATATTTCTAACATCTAACCCACTAACTTGTTAACTTGAATGTCTTTTTTATTTCATGCTGACCTCTAACCGATTTTGATGATTTAATAGTAGCTTGTAACTTGTTATGTGGTATGGATGTGTTGTATGAATGTAGAAGAACAATCTTATGAGCCATGCTTTGTATCGTCTCTTGAAGCCAAGGATTAGTGATGGCCAAGGATCCATGTGAGGCAACTTTCACTGAGAGGTTAGCATGGTTAGTGGAGCAATTAGTAGTTAGTAGTCATGAGTTTTCTTTTATCTTGTTTTAAAACGCAATTTCCAAACTTTTTTTCATTTTTCTAAAACCTCTTCTTATTTCATTTTCTTTTATCTCTCATTTTCTACTTTCTTGTTTTCTTCCACCGATTCCACAACCACTTCTCTTTTGTTTTCTTCGTCATTTTCATCGCCTTCTTTACCTATCACTTTTTGATTTCTTTTATTTTTCTTTTTCTAATTCTACAAAGAAGAACTGTTAACATAACACGTGAACATAAACTGTTAATGCTTCTTTCACCTCCTGTCCCTGTGGATTCGACCTGTTGAGCCAGTGTTATAACTGAAGTATTGAGGGAACATTAGCACACATATAATTTCATTAATTTTATAAAATACATATTTTCAAGTGCTGGTTTCGCCCCGATCATACAGTGCGTAATCGATGTACGGGAATCGCCAATCCCTGAGCTCTAGACCTGTTGAAGTCTCTAGAGCTTCTTTGACCTGAAGGTCTTCTGTCGGCTTTTGGTGGCCTTCAAAAGTGAATTTTGGACAATACAAGTCATGACTTTAGACAAGTATTTTCTCTACCACTCTGGCTGGAAGAGCCAAGGAAGTAGCGAGAGATGCTAGTGCATCTGCATGCGCGTTTTACTTGTGAGGTACATGGTCGATGTAAAAGTTTTTGAACCTCTCAGCCATGTAAATAGTTACGTCATAATAGGGTACTAAGCATTCATGTCTGACTTCGTACTCCCCACGCACTTGATTAACGATGAGCTTAGAGTCACCATATACTTCAAGATTTTTACCGCCAATCTCATCGGCGAGTTACATTCCGATCAAGAGAGCATTATATTCCGCTACATTATTGGAACATGGCTCAGTTGATGAGAATGCATGAGGGATTACGTAGTTCTGTGGGGAGACAAGGACTACCTCTACTCCTGCTATGACAATTCTTCACGAACCCGTTCATAACACACAGTAAAAGAAGAGTTGCCACACCTGTCCTTTAAAAGATGTCTGGGTCAAGCAAATTTCAGCGATATTATCTGAGAGATCTTCATAAAGTTTGGTCGCTCTTGAATCTGGATGCTCAGCTATGAAATCTACCACCGCCTGTCCCTTCACGGCCTTTTGCGGCAGAAATTGCATCTCATATTGGGAGAGCAATATGGCCCATTTCGCCAATCAACCATTTAGTGATGATTGCTTTACCATAAGCAATCTTAAAGGATTGACTTTTGATATGACATGTATAGTTTGGCCCACCAAGTAGTGTCGCATTTTCTAGATGGCGAACACTAACACCAAACATTCCTTTTCGATCGGGTTGTACCGATGTTTGGCTCCGATCATAGTTCTACTCAGTAGTAGATTGCCTGCTCGTATCCCTGATCATTATTCTGGGCTAGCAAAGCTCTTAAGGAATGATCCATCACTCGAACGTATATTAGGAAAGGTTTTTCTGATACCGGAGCTGTAAGGACAGGTGGTTGCGTGAGGTACTGCTTGATTTTCTCGAACGCTTGTTGGCAAGCATCGTCCCAAATAAATGAAAACCCTTTTTCATTAATTTGGTGAAGGGTTGGCATCGTCCTGAGAGATTTGAGATAAACCTTCGAATATATGCTAATCGCCCTTGTAATCCTCAGGCTCCCTGAGATTCCTTGGAGGTTGCATCTCCTGGACAGCGCGAACTTTCGCTGGGTCAAGGTGGATTCCTTTGGATGTAACAATAAATCCTAGGAATTTACCGCTGGCGACCCCAGGAAAGATTTGGTGGGATTCATCTTTAACTGATGTGCCCATATGAAATCAAATACTATCTTCAGATCTGCTACGTGATCGCCCTTGACACGGCTTTTTACTACAATGTCATCGACGTAGTATTCTACTATTTTGTGTATATGCTTGTGAAAAATTGCATTCATAGCTCTCTGGTATGTTGCCCCCGCGTTCTTTAATCTGAAGGGCATGATAGTATAACAGTACACCCCCAACAGTGTCCTGAAAGATGTATGCTTTTCATCATCAGGATGCATTTTGATTTGATTGTATCCCGAGAATCTATCCATGAAGTACATCCGTTCAAACCCACAGGTGTTATTGATCATGACATCTGTGATTGGAAGGGAGAATTCATCTTTAGGACAGGCCTCATTTAGATCGTGAAAATCAATGCGAACCCAGATCTTCCCATTTTTCTTGGTAATGGGGACGATATTGGCTATCCAATTAAGGTGTTATTTCTCCCTGATGAAATCGGAGTCTATAAGCTTTTTGACTTCCGACTGGATTTCTTCCATTATTTCTGGACGGAACCGTCGCTATTGTTGTTTGACTGGTTTCACATCCAAATTGACATTGAGACGATGCATAGCCACTTGAGGATCAAGCCGAGGTATATCCTCGTAGTTCCAAGTGAAAACATCTATATACTCCCGCACAAGAAATATTAGATCTTCCTTCTCGGAGGGTGATAAGCTTGTTGGCCCAAAGGCCCATCACTCTAGTTTTGACAATGATTAACTCATGTAGTTATTGTACTAATAATCTTGTTTTTATATAGTTTCAGTTATTGATCAAGATATTAGTAGGTGTTTAGCTTCAACAAAGAAGTTTTGGAGCTAATACATATAGATTCAAGAGCTCGCGCATCAAAATCGCATCTAGCACTCGGTTGGAGTCAAGCTATTTGGATCGTGTTTGATTAAGGTCATCTTGAAGATGAGGATCAACAAGAAGACTTCAGTTTGTGTTTAGTTTAGTTTAGATCTTGTGTAAAGATAGATAGTGTTGATATGCTCAAGTTCACTCACACATACAAGTTCAATACGTTTTGGTTTTCGGTTTTGGATTTCATGTCAAAAACATAGATATATATCTTATATGTATATTGGATTCTATTTATATACAATATGCTTCAAATTTGTTTCAATATCATATTTTTGTATTTATACAAGTTTGAGAAAAATTGGATTTTTATTTCAAAGTTTGGTTTTTAGAAAATACCGATTTTGTGTTTAAGCCAAATTTCTATATCACAAAAATAGTTCAAATAGTTTGTAATATATGTTGATTTTTGGTCACACATATTTATTGTTCAAATATCTTTCAAGAACTTATTTTTGTGAAATTTATGTGATTTTATGGGATTTTATAGAAGTTAAAATACCTAAGTTTTAAATCTCATATTATCAGCCAGATCAGCTGGCGGTCGACCGGACGGTCACCGGACCAGTGGTTGGTCTACCGGACCGGTCAATCGATATGTACGAGAAACGTGACAGGCCAGCCAAGTAGGCCGGTCGACCGCACGGTCGACCGACTGAAAGCACCCAACTCTCGGGTGCGGCCGGTCAACCGGCAGGCTTGGCCCGGTCGACCGGGCGATCGACCGGAGGCACAATGGTCAAAAATATGACCGTTGGCTAGTCAACCAGAACGGCATTCTGGCCATTTCTGGCTGCAACGGCTAGAATTTTTGAGAGACTATAAATACCCATCTCTTAGGCTTTTTTGAACAAGTTTTTAGAGAGCAATTTTTTTCATCTTTACAAGTGTTTTAGCAGTAAGTTTTTGAAGTGTTTTTGTGTTAAAAAGATTTATCTTTTATTTGTTTTAAAGTGTTGGAAAATTCAAAGATAAGAGAGTATTTGGAGAATTGGTTTTTGATTTTTATTTCAACATCTATCTTGTGATTTTTTCAAGTGTTTTTCTTTATTATTTTCATCCAAACATTTTATTTTCTCACACTTGAGCTATCATATCATATCCTATCTATAGGATCTTATTTTGTGAGAAAAATGGTTTGTGGCTTTTGAGATCACCGAGTGTTATAACCTTCCTTTGCTTTGGTTTTGTGTTCATCCCTCTTGTGTAGAGGTGATTGTGAAAATACACCTAGAGGGGAGTGAATAGTTATAAGGCTAATGTAATGACAAATGATGCGGAATTAAAAATAAATTGCGACATATTTAATGTAACCAAAGAGTGTAGCCGAATTCTCGGTGAAGGGCTCTAGACTATCTCCTCTAAATTCCTCTAAATAAGAGTTGAGGTGCTATATGAAGCTCTCTTAGTTTAACACAAGTGAGGCACACAAACAAAACTAAGCATATATAAGATATGAACAATATGATGCAATGCAAGATATAAAAGAGAGAGAGTTAGAGATAGTGGATCAATCGCAAACATCGAGATATGTTTCGTGGTTTGAGCCACTGCTCTACGTCCCCGCCTTCACACAAAAAGATTTTCACTAAATCGTCCACACAAGATTTCTCACACAGGGAACCTCCACTGAGGATTTAGATAATACAACTTTGGAGTACACAACTCCTCTCTTAAATAACAACCTCCACACAAGAGGTAAGGCACTAAGCCACACAAAATCAACCTCTCAAAAGAGAGATTGGCACAAAGCCAAACAATAACAATCATCTCTACACTTAGAGGAATGGGCACTTAGCCAAACAACAATCACCTCTCACAAGAGGGATATCAACACAACTAAACACAACCTCCACAATCACCTCTATACAAGAGGAATACCAACAAATATATTGAAGGTTATAGCTTTTGGTGATCTCAAAGACCACAAACCAATTTTCCTCACAAAACAAAGATTCTAATAGATAGGATAGATAGATAGCTCAAGTGTGAGAAAATAAAGTGTTTGGAATAAAGAAAAACACTTAGGAAAATCTCCAAATAGATATTTAAATCAAGGCCAAAAATTAATTCCCAAAAGTCTCTCTTTTCTTTGAATTTTCTAACACTTTAAAAACAAAAAAAATAAATCTTTTAACCACAAAAACTTTTGCTGAAAAACTCTTGAAAGATGGGAAATATTCTCTTCTCAAATCATGGTGAAATCAGCTAAGGAGGGGGCTATTTATAATCCTCCAGAAATTTTGCCCGTTGGCAGCCAAGAAAGGGCAGAAATGCCCTTTCGGTCGACCGACCAATGGTCATTTTTATGACCGTTGTGCCTCCGGTCCACCGCCCGGTCGATCGGGCCAAAGCCAAAGGTCGACCAGCCCCTCCCGAGAGTGGGATGCTTTTAGTCGGTCGACCGCGCGGTCGACCAGCCGAATGGCTGGCCTTTGTGCACGTCCCGTGCATATTGGTCGACCGTGATGGCCGATCGACTCCTAGTCTGGTCGACCGCCCAATCGACCGCCAGTGCAGTCAGGCTGGGAAAAACAGGTATGAAACTTGGTTAATTTAATACCAATTAAATCCCATAAACACATAAATTCCACAAAAATAAGTTTTTATTAGATCTTTGAAATACAAATATGTGTGACAAAAATTCAACACATATTATAAACAATTTGAACTATTTTTGTGATATTGAAATTTAACCTTTAAACAAAATCCATATTTTCCTAAAACATGGATTTTTGCAATGGAAAATCGTTTTCACCAAAACTTGTCTAAATACAAAAACATGATATTGAAACACCTTTGAAGCATATTGTATATGGATAGAATCCAATATACATGAAAATTTTATATCAATGTTTTTGACTTGAAATCCAATACCGGTTAAACTGAAAACCAAAAACCAATAAACTTTAAACTTGTGTGTGTATGTGAACTTGAGCATATCAATACTATCTAATCTTTACACAAGATCTAAACAAACTAAACTAAATAAACCGAGGTCTTCTTGTAGAACTCCTTTTCCAAGTCGACTCGATCTAAATGTGATCCAACAAGCTTGACTCCAACCGAGTACTAGATGCGATCTTGACGCTCGAGCTCTTAAATCAGCACGTGAAAGCTCCAAAACTCCTTTGTTGAAGCTAATCACCTACTAAAATCTTGATCAAATATCTAAAACTATTTAAACACAAGATTATTAGAAAACTATAACTACATTGAGTTAATCATCATCAAAACTAGAGTGAAGGGCCTCTGGGCCAACAGATTGTGGAGGAGTTTTGGGTTTGTGTTCATCCCTCCTGTATAGAGGTGATTGTGGTTGTTATTTAGCTTAATGCCATATCCCTCTAAGTGTAGAGATGATTGTTGTTTGGCTTAGTGCCTTATCCCTCTTGTGTGAGATGATTGTTGTTGTGCCTTGCCTCTTGTGTAGAGGTGGTTTTGTTGGAGAGAGGAGCTAGTACTTCTGAAAAACACCTAGAGGGGGGGTGAATAGGTGTTTATGCTAATCTAATGATCTTTTTAAACAAGAGTGTAAAAGTGATGCAAACGGTCACTCAAAACAAGAAATTGAAGCCGAATTCTCCGTGAAGAGCTCTAGAACTTCTCCTCTTTGATTCCTCTAGATTTATGAGTTGAGGCGCGTAATTGCTTTCTTGTTGAGATGAGTAAAGACCGAAAAATGCAAATAATGAAATGGATGCAATAATGAAGTGCACACAAGATATATCACAAGATAGAAATATAAAGCAATAAAGAAGCAAAATGGAAATCAATCGCAAACACAAAGGATTTGTTTCGAGGTTCGAGCCACCGCTCTACTCCCCGCCTTCACCGCCGTGAAGGTTTCCACTATATCCACCGAGGAAATTACAAAGGTCTACCGAAGATCGGAGTACTGAACTCCACCAATTACAATCCTCTACCGAAGAGGGATCTCAACACAAGAAGGAACAAGTAACAAAGTGATCAATAAGACCACAAACTTCTCTCTTACAACTTCTTTATAGAATGAGGAGGATTTTTTTTTTGGCTCAAGAAGTGTAGTGAGAAAAATTCAGTAAAAATTGGCTTGAAACACAACTGAAAATCAGTAACCAAGAATGCACTTAAAAATTGAATGCTTTGAAAACTTTTCTTTCTTTTGAAACTTGAAAACAATAGGTATTTTTCTTATAATTTGCAAGTGACCAATCCCCTCTATTTATAGGGATTAGATGAAATCTAAATATGATTAAAACTAGCTTATTAGGTCAGAAAGTAGCCCCCAAAAATCAGAGAGATCAGATCAAAACATCACACTCAAATCAAATGATGAAATCTCTGAAAACTAGCCGTTATGGCTGTAGGCGGCTGTCGGTCGACCGGCCCGGTCGACCGACAGTCCATTGGCAAACTAGCCGTTGGACTCGGTCGACCGGTCGGTCGACCGGCAGCCAAAGAAAAAGTTTCTCTTTGTTCTGTCGGTCGACTGGTCCGGTCGACCGACAGGCCTGAAACAGTATTTTTTATAGGAAATTATTTGAACTTTGAAACATTTTCAAAATAATTTTGTAAGGCTATATGATTAAGTATCATGCTATAAAGGTTGGTATACATGATATAAACAAGATATAAAATTATAAAAATTTTGAGTCATGTAAAACCACCAAGGCATGAACTTAAATCAAATGCCAAAAACAAAAACCGTATTTTGGAAAGTGATGGTGTGTGTGAGTTTTCTTGAGCCAACTTAACACAACCTCATTCTTTAACAAACTAATTCTTACATAGGTTCTAGGTGACTACAAGGTCTTCAAGTGGGCTTCTTCATATGCGATCTTGAAAGCTTGATATCTTGAACCCGAAATGAACCAACTTGAGTCAAAACGACCTTCTTTTAGGGAAGAACACTTCATGAATCCTTAGAACCCTGAAACACCCTTAAATACTAAAAAAATGATTAGTACAAATAACTATATATGTTTTGTAATCATCAAAACTCAAAAACTGGCTGATTGTAACCTTGGGCCAACAATCTCCCCCTTTTTGATGATGACAAAACATATGAGTTATTTTTTTTAAAAAAATGGGAAAGGAGCTTGGAAGCTCCCCCTCAAATCATGCTAACCAAAACTCAAAACTAACTTGTTATAACTTAAAATTCAAAACTCAAAACTAACTTGTTATAATTTAAAATTCAAAATGCATAACTCAAAATAAAAATAAGCTATCTTTTTCTCCCCCTTTTTGTCATACATCAAAACGGGTAAACATAGTTAAAAAAATTTCTTCATAATTCCATAACACAAACAATCAATTCACCACAAATAAAGGAAAATCTAGCATAGTTTAGGGGTTTTGTAAAAATATCAGCAAGTTAAAAATCGGTAGAAACATAATCAATATCAATATCACCTTTCTCATAATGATCTCTAAGAAAGTGATACCGAATGTCAATGTGCTTAGTCTTACTATGTTGATTTACATTTTTAATCATATGAATAGTACTAAATTTGTTGGCCCAAGAGGTTACACTCTCCATTTGTTTAAAGTTTTGATGATAACAAAACAAATAGAAGCTATATGGTACTAATAAGTTTGTTCAAGATAAGTTTCAGGTTAGTACCATTTTTGAAGGACATTACTTAGCTATTGCAAAGATTTTCTAGGTTCATGGAGCAAATAAGGCATCTGGCACAAGAGGGAATGTCCATAAAAGAGAAGGCTCTAGTAAGGCATTACATGGCTCAAGACTTCATTTTTGCTCAAGAGACTTCATTAGATTTGTTTTTAGTTTTTTACTTTTGTTAAAGAATAGTGAATAGGTTTGAAGCTCAAAATTCCTACGCACAAGTTTTTGCGCACATGTCATTTCTAAAAATTTCTCCTATATAAATATACAAAATATTTTTAAATATAATATTTTGCTTATAAACTCAATTTTGAGTATTATACATAGTTCTAATCAAAACTATTTTGTAAACCATCAAAATCTCCTCAAAATCCTTTTCAAATTTCAGTTTTTGACCTGAGCCGGTCGACCGACCGGTCGATCGACTCTATGTCAGGTCAGATCGGTCGACCGACCGGTCGACCAGGATTCTGACCGTTGGGTGCGTGCATGTGTGCACATTTCCTGGTCGACCGGGCGGTCGACCGGACCCCACTACGGTCGACCGACCTTCGGCCGACTGAAAGTCAGTGACTCTCTGTTTGTTGCGGTCGACCGAGCAGTCGACCGTGGGCTGCAACGGCTCTTTTTATTTAAAATCCGGTCGGCCGGCCGATCGACCGTGGCTGTGTTTTAGCCTGTAACGGCTATTTTTTTATACACGTTTTAAAATGAGCTTTTTGTCTCTAGACGTGTTTAGGGGCTATTTTCTGGGTCAAATACTTCCTAATTACCATTTTGTTAGTTTACCCTTTATTCCCTAACTTTATCCTATAAATAGGGGTAATTAGGGTTATGGGAAAACAACAATCATTTTGCAAAATATTCAAAGTTTAAAGAGCTTTCTAAAGAGTTTTGTTCTTGGTTTTTGTGCTGAAAAATCTCTCTCATTTCTAAAGTTTCAGTTTCAAAACTCTCTCAAATTCTTTCTCTTTTTCCCACTTACAATACTAGAGCTTCAATCCTACTCATTGTTCTACAGGGCTTTTATAAGGGAAAAGGATTTTTCAAAAGAGAATTTGTGGTCTTTTGATCACCAAGAGAATACTTGTACCTGAGATTGTGGAGTTGGGTACTCCGGTGTGATTGTAACTCTTCGTGAAGTTATAGTGGTTAGAAATCCTTCTGGGTGAAGGCGGGGACGTAGAGCTGGGTGCTCGAACCTCGGAAAAATTCTCAGTGTTTGCGTTTGGTTTACTTGCTTCTTGCTTTAATTCCTTGCCTTATACTTATTGCTTCTTATTCATTGCTTCATTTACTTGCTATTCATATTCATTTCTACATTGTACTTGCTCTACATATTGATTGCTATATTCACTTGTTTCAAATTCATTTTGTCAATCAAATACTCATACAACAAGATTACAATACGCGCCTCAAAATCTTATCTAGAGGAATCACGAGGAAGGAGTTCAGAGCCCTTCACGGGATATTCGGCTTCTAGTCTTGTTTTGGGTGATCGTTGCATCACAATTTTTTTATTTGTACATTGATTAGCATTATCACCTATTCACCCCCCCCTCTAGGTGATTTCAGTATTATCACAAAATATTTTAATATGGTCAAAATGCAAATCATAGTCAAGGAGAGTATGTTTCATCCAAAGAACTTGTGCACAACAAGCTCCGGCCGCAACATACTCCGCCTCGGCGGTTGAGAGAGCTACCGAATTTTGCTTTTTTGAAGACCAAGAAATAAGATAATTATCAAGAAATTGACATGTTTCACTTGTACTCTTCCTATCCACTCTACAACCCGCACAGTCGGCATCCGAAAAACTCGTCATTGAAAATTGTCCGGTCTTCGAATACCACAAACCCATTGAAAAACACCTAGAGGGGGGTGAATAGGTGTAAGTGCTAATCTAAGAAACTAAATGCAAACTAAGTGCGCTAAGTGCGGAAGCTAATGCAAATTATGCACAAACTAATACAATACAACAAGTGTAGCCGAATTCCCCTTGCGAGGCTCTGGACTAACTCCCCTTGATTCCCCTTGAAATGGGTTGAGGCGCTATGTGAAGCTCTTGTTGGATGAGTACAAGTTAGGCGCACACACACAAGCAATCCAAGCAATATGAAATATGTGCACACACAATCAAGCCAAGCAATCAAGGATAAATTACAATATGAAAGATGCAAGGCAACACAAGCAATGTATATAATATGAATGCTATAAAAGTATGATGCTTGTATGAAATGATGCTTTGCACAAAGTAAATGAGAGAGAGTTAGAGAGACAATGGGAGCAATCGCAAACACCAAGATTTGTTTCGAGGTTCGAGCACCTTGCTCTACATCCCCGCCTACACCACCGTGTAGGATTTCCACTATCTCAACTCCCACCGAGGAACCTGTACCGAAGAGGATTTCTTACAACTCTAGGAGTACCGAACTCCTCTCTCAAACAACAACCTCCACCGAGGCCCAACAACCAACAACAACAACAACAATCACCTCTACCGAAGAGGTTTACAACCAAACTCAATCACCTCTACCTAAGAGGGATCCACAACACAATCACCCGATCACCTCTACCGAAGAGGAATTCACAAATATAAGGGTGTTTACAACTATGAGGTTTACAACAAACAACCTCAAACACTTCTCTTTCTTTTCTCTTATCTTTTTCCACAAAAACAAGATCCTAATAGTTTAGGATAGAAGATAGCTCAAGTGTGGAAACAAGTGTTTTTGGAAACAAGCAACAAAGAAAAATCTTTGGGAAAATACTTGCAATATGATAGAATTGAAGATCTAAGCAAAAATCCCAAAAACCTATTTTTCTTTGATTTTCTAAAAACCCAAACAAATAAAGATGAGAAGTTTTTGCACTTAAAACTCTTTTGAAAACTCTTTTAAACACCTCAGAAAACTGGAAATTTTTCTCTTAGAAAACTTGGCCAAAATCCCCAAAGAGATGGGGTTTATATAGCCCCTATACAAAACTAGCCGTTAGGCTGAGTTGGCAGTCTGACAGACTGCCGGTCGACCGGTCCGGTCGACCGCCAACGGTCAAAAATGTGACCGTTGGGCAATAGCGGTCGACCGGCCCGGTCGACCGAAACATCCTGAGAGCAGAACTCTCATCTCGGTCGACCGGCCCGGTCGACCGTCCCAGAGACTCCAAAACGTGCACAGACTTGTGCACGTCGGTCGACCGTCCCGGTCGACCGGCCTATGGTGCGGTCGACCGGTCCGGTCGACCGACTTGGCCTGTCAGCCAGTCCTCAGTTCTGCACAGATACGGGATTTGAAAATAGGTCTTTTCACTCAATAAAAATCCCATAAAATCACAGTAAATCTAAAAAATAGTTTTAATCACAATAAAAACTGTTTTTCTAAAAATATTTTTTTCTAAAACTTGTTTTATCATTTTACTTTGATAACCAAACTTGTGATAAAAATTTCAAGACATATATCAATCATATCAATTCATTTTTGTGTCTTGCCAATTTTATCAAAAACAAAACTTGTATTTTATCAAACTAGAATTTTCCAAAACATGAATAGGATAGTCAAAATAAGTTTGTTTAAAAAATTAAGCATGCATGTATAGAATGAAGCAACTATACATATATCAATTTAAACTTGTTTTGATAAACTATTCATGAAAACCAAAACTTAATCATAAAACGTGTGTGATTTGTGCACTTGAGCATATCAACTAAACTAAGCTTTACAAATATGGATCTAAAACACAAACTCTAAACTAGATACCTAAGTCTTCTTGACGATCTTCATCTTCAAGTAGACTCGGTCCAAACTCCGTGATTCTCCAAGTGCAAAGGTATATCTTTAAGCTTTGGCACCGGAATCATCATGAATAGCTTCTAATCATCTTGTTGAAGCTAATCACCAACTAATATCCTGTTAATGATCTGAAACTTAGAATCACAAGATTATTAGTAAACATAACTACATGAGTGAGTCATCATCAAAACTAGAGTGGAAGGCCTTTGGGCCAACAATCTCCCCCTTTTTGATGATGACAAAACTCATGGAGTTATATATGCATGGATTAAAGTTAAGCTTCAAAGAAGCTCCTCCTTAACTCATGCATAACAAATGAATAAATAAATATGCAATGAAAGCTTATGATTCTAAACAAGAGACATACATATTTTTCATATATTTATGTTTATTTGCTTATGCATGAACTCAATATATGCAAAATCATAAAGAAGCATATATAAACTCTAGATACCAAGTACAACAATTACAAAGCAAGCTTTGGATATCAATTAAACTTAATAAACAATTAAACTTAATATTCTTGATATTAAAACATAATATATGCATATAAAACATAAGTATGCATATAAAATCAAATACTTCTCCCCTTTTTGTCAATCATCAACAAAGGGGTAAACAATCAAAACCATAGATAAAATGAGGGGTAAAAATCTTTCTCCCCCTTTTTGTCAATCAAAACAATGCAAACAATGTTCTCCCCCTTTTTGTCTAAAACAAAAAACAAAATCAATAAGGGGTGACTACAAACATGATATCAATTAAAAATATGTCAATGAAGCATCTTGATACCAATAAACAAGAATCAATATATGTTATATGCTATATACATTCATGAAGAGGAAGACGCTAAGTTAGCTTCCCTACACATATGCATTACATGAAGAAGGGATGACAAGCCCCAATTCACATAACACATATTATGTAATGCATAAGAGGAGATGTGAAGCCCCCTACACACGTATATCATATAAAGAAGAGTTGTCAAGCTCCTCAATTTATAATATACTCAACATGAATCTATATGTAAGAGAGATGTTAAGCTCTCCTTGCATATAGGAAATACAAATCAAAAATTTGAATATTTTCTTTAAACAAAATTTTGAAAATACCAATTGTAATTAAACATAACAAATTACCAATTGTAAAACAACATAACAAATTTTGAATCTCTAAACACAAATTTTGATACCAATTGTAAGAATATATTTCATTTTTAAAATATATAAACAAATTTGATGTTGATATCATATGTTCAAAATAACAACTTTTAATCATAAAGAGTGGGAGTACAAATACCAATTGAAATACAAAATCAAATTTTCTCCCCCTTTATGAAAAACAAACTAAAGACATGCATAGTCTTGATAACAATTTAAAAGTAATCAATTTAAACAAAATTGAAACTCAAGCACTAGCATAAATACAAACATATATATGTATGAAAGATAGATACCAATAGAACTTGATATACTTGGAATTTAAAGCATACATACATACAAAACATATATGAGTATACCAGAAGATCAAAATGATACCAATTGAAAGAGTTCAATGATACCAATTGACATAACAATAAGTTCAAGTGTATACATCATATTATCTACCACCCAATCATAATTCAAGTTTTAAAGATTTTCAATTTAGGGCATACATGAACATGATCTCCCATCCTACCGCCCTTGGAAGGTAGGGGTTTTCAAAGATAGATTTGAAAATGTAGTTTTGTTTGAAAATCACTACCAAAATGAAGAACACCGTAACTAGTTAAATGGAAAACTTGTTAACTAGCACGAAATCCTTCAAGCAAGGAATAAAACAAAATTGAAATTCACGTGATAATCATCACTCTAACCAATAAAGCATAACTCATGAGAAACAAAACATGAGCAAAAGATATGAGTGTACAAATAATATGCGAAGATCATAATCATGAAAAATATTTCATTAAGCTCAATTATTCCTTAAAACATACTTCCATCAAAAACATGAAAAATCATATAAACTCCTTATTTAATCTTCAAGGCATATGTATGTCTAATACAAGCTAAAATATACATACATATCCAAAACTCAACGAGTCCACTAAATGTATATTCATGAAGGCACGTGGCTCAAAAGATGTATAAGTATAAGATTAGTTTGAACTAGATAGACATATACATGAAGTTAAACATAAATACATGAAACATGAAAAACTAAATTTTCATCACAACAAATTTCATTTCAAGGTATATGTATGAATTGTCAAACATGAAGTATACATACATATCCCTAAACACAATTGAGTCCAAATATAGATTTGCATGAAAGGCAAATGACTCAAGGGGTATACATGTATATCTTAAAGTTTGGCAATACAAACATATACATGAAGTGAAACACACAATCATAAAACAAATCCAAAAATGGAATACAAGTTTGAAATGTATGAATCATCAAAACTAGACTATACTAGCACATCTAATGGGTTCAAATAAGCAATCAAGCTCAACATATATAGATTTATTTGTAGCCCACTCTATGTACAAGTATATAACTAGTCTTAATGAAAACAAACATCTAAACATATATTCAAAACATGAAGCATCAAAACAAATATAAAAGTCATCATGATAAAACTAAAACATGATTACTATGTAAATTCACATGTATAAGATTCATGATGTACATTATAGCTTAAACAAAAGTGAGAACACTAAATATGGGTTCATATAAGCATATGTGTCTCAAATACTATACATGTATGTCAAGGATCTAATAAACATGGAATGAGCATACTAATCCATAGACATCAAAAACATGCTATAAACATTAAAACATGGAAAGCATGTAAACAATAAATGGGAGTAAAGGATTGTTACCAAAACCGAAGAAGCAACTCTCCTTGTCTCCAAAACATGGTGGTCATCTCCACCAAATCTTCCCTTGAAAGTGATGCATCCAATTTGATTTCCATGAAGTCCGGAACGCATCCACTCCAAGGTGTCATCACTCTCACGTCATATGAGAGCCCACACCTACATCAAAAATAATAGGAGGGGTGGTCTTTGGTACCCATACTCTTTTGGGTCCATGGGGGTTAGTCCCTTCTCTAACCCAAACAAAGTTCTTTGCTAAATTTGGAGTATGTAATCTATCATAGCAAGATTTAGCAAGGTGGCCCTTACGTCCACAATGTGTACATGTGTACACATGAGCATACATATGGTGATGGGTGTGTCCGTGAGGAGCATGTGTATGCCGTGAAGGGTGTGCATGCATAAAGGATGGAACTTGTTTCTTTCGAACCAAGGTTTCCAACCGTGAGTGGTTCATGGCACATTGGCTCATAGTGGAGCCCAAACAATCTACTCTCTTCTTTAGCATACAAATATTATCAATAATTTTAGAAGAAGAGGTACATGCATTAGGTAGACTAGATGAAGAAGCTACACTAGCATGGCAAACATGTGCATCAATTTTATTTTGCAAAACAATATTCTTATCTAAACAAACATTCAACTCATTTGAAATAGAAATGATTTTGTTTTTCAAAGCAACATTCTCTTTTAAAACAAAATCAACTTTAGAAGACAAATTTTCATTTTTCTTCAAAAGAGTTTCACAATCATTTTTAGACTTTAAAAATTTATTTTCTTTTAAAGCAAGTTCCAATTGAGATCTCAATGAATCCCTTTCATTATAGACCTCATCCTTCTCTTGCAAAACAACATCAAGTCTAGCAATCAAATTTTTATTTTCTTTTTCAATATCTAGACTTTTCTTTTTCAAAATCTTATATTTTTCAATTAACTTTTCACATACTATTGAAAGTTCTTCATTTAGAGCATAGGGATCAACAATATCATTACTAGAAGAACTAGCATCATCATCACTATCTAATGGAGTTTCCGAGTGTACCTCAAGGGAGTCATTCCCTTGGACCATGAAGCATTGAGAGTTGGATTCTCCACTAGATTCCTCTTCTTGTTGGATTTGGACTTGAAACTTGGAGGTGTTGGTGGTTGTTGTCAACTTGTTCCACACTGCAAAAGCGGAATCAAGGTTAGAAACACTCATAAGATAATCTTTACATAAAGTGCTTCTAATGGCCTCAAGGGCTTGTGCATTTGCCCCTATATGATTACAATCACCAAGATAACATCTCTTGGTGGCCGCAAGGAAAACATGCAAACCTAGGGTCTTTAGGTACATGGACATCCTATACTTCCAAACATCAATGTTGGAAGGGTCAAAGCTAGGAGGGGTCATGAAGTCCATGGTAAACTATATATGAATATGCAAACAAACAAATGCAAATGAGATTAGCAAGCAAATGGATCACTCTTAGGATGTTAAGCCTAAGTATCAGGAGCACTAGCTCTGATACCAATTGTAAAACACCTAGAGGGGGGTGAATAGGTGTAAGTGCTAATCTAAGAAACTAAATGCAAACTAAGTGCGCTAAGTGCGGAAGCTAATGCAAATTATGCACAAACTAATACAATACAACAAGTGTAGCCGAATTCCCCTTGCGAGGCTCTGAACTAACTCCCCTTGATTCCCCTTGAAATGGGTTGAGGCACTATGTGAAGCTCTTGTTGGATGAGTACAAGTTAGGCACACACACACAAGCAATCCAAGCAATATGAAATATGTGCACACACAATCAAGCCAAGCAATCAAGGATAAATTACAATATGAAAGATGCAAGGCAACACAAGCAATGTATATAATATGAATGCTATGAAAGTATGATGCTTGTATGAAATGATGCTTTGCACAAAGTAAATGAGAGAGAGTTAGAGAGACAATGGGAGCAATCGCAAACACCAAGATTTGTTTCGAGGTTCGAGCACCTTGCTCTACATCCCCGCCTACACCACCGTGTAGGATTTCCACTATCTCAACTCCCACCGAGGGAACCTCTACCGAAGAGGATTTCTTACAACTCTAGGAGTACCGAACTCCTCTCTCAAACAACAACCTCCACCGAGGCCCAACAACCAACAACAACAACAACAATCACCTCTACCGAAGAGGTTTACAACCAAACTCAATCACCTCTACCTAATAGGGATCCACAACACAATCACCCGATCACCTCTACCGAAGAGGGATTCACAAATATAAGGGTGTTTACAACTATGAGGTTTACAACAAACAACCTCAAACACTTCTCTTTCTTTTTCTCTTATCTTTTTCCACAAAAACAAGATCCTAATAGTTTAGGATAGAAGATAGCTCAAGTGTGGAAACAAGTGTTTTTGGAAACAAGCAACAAAGAAAAATCTTTGGGAAAATACTTGCAATATGATAGAATTGAAGATCTAAGCAAAAATCCCAAAAACCTATTTTTCTTTGATTTTCTAAAAACCCAAAACAAATAAAGATGAGAAGTTTTTGCACTTAAAACTCTTTTGAAAACTCTTTTAAACACCTCAGAAAACTGAAAATTTTTCTCTTAGAAAAATTGACCAAAATCCCCAAAGAGATGGGGTTTATATAGCCCCTATACAAAACTAGCCGTTAGGCTGAGTTGGCAGTCTGACAGACTGCCGGTCGACCGGTCCGGTCGACCGCCAACGGTGAAAAATGTGATCGTTGGGCAATAGCGGTCGACCGGCCCGGTCGACCGAAACATCTTGAGAGCAGAACTCTCATCTCGGTCGACCGGCCCGGTCGACCGTCCCAGAGACTCCAAAACGTGCACAGACTTGTGCACGTCGGTCGACCGTCCCGGTCGACCGGCCTATGGTGCGGTCGACCGACTTGGCCTGTCAGCCAGTCCTCAGTTCTGCACAGATACGGGATTTGAAAATAGGTCTTTTCACTCAATAAAAATCCCATAAAATCACAGTAAATCTAAAAAATAGTTTTAATCACAATAAAACTGTTTTTCTAAAAATATTTTTTTTTAAAACTTGTTTTATCATTTTACTTTGATAACCAAACTTGTGATAAAAATTTCAAGACATATATCAATCATATCAATTCATTTTTGTGTCTTGCCAATTTTATCAAAAACAAAACTTGTATTTTATCAAATTAGAATTTTCCAAAACATGAATAGGATAGTCAAAATAAGTTTGTTTAAAAATTAAGCATGCATGTATAGAATGAAGCAACTATACATATATCAATTTAAACTTGTTTTGATAAACTATTCATGAAAACCAAAACTCAATCATAAAACGTGTGTGATTTGTGCACTTGAGCATATCAACTAAACTAAGCTTTACAAATATGGATCTAAAACACAAACTCTAAACTAGATACCTAAGTCTTCTTGACGATCTTCATCTTCAAGTAGACTCGGTCCAAACTCCGTGATTCTCCAAGTGCAAAGGTATGATCTTTAAGCTTTGGCACCGGAATCATCATGAATAGCTTCTAATCATCTTGTTGAAGCTAATCACCAACTAATATCCTGTTAATGATCTGAAACTTAGAATCACAAGATTATTAGTAAACATAACTACATGAGTGAGTCATCATCAAAACTAGAGTGGAAGGCCTTTGGGCCAACACATTTCATATGTGTCCTTAAGGTATCTAATAATGCGTTTTACCATAATCAAATGGGACTCTTTAGGACACGATTGAAATCGAGCACAAAGACATACACAAACATAATGTCCGGTCTACTAGCCGTTAAATACAATAAGCTACCAATCATACTACGATAAAGCTTAATGTCTACACTTGTACCTTGTTCATCCTTGTCAAGCTTTGTGGTAGTTGTTATGGGAGTTTTGATTGTTTTAGCCCCTTCAAGCCCAAATCTCTTGATAAGTTCCTTTGTGTACTTGGCTTGATTGATGAAAATCCCATCTTTCATTTGCTTGATTTGGAGTCCAAGGAAGTAGTTAAGCTCACCCATCATAGACATCTCAAATTCTTCCTTCATGCATGATTCAAAAGCTTTGCAAAAATTTTCATTAGTAGAACCAAATATGATATCATCCACATATATTTGAACTATAAGTATATCATTTTCAACATGTTTTGTAAACAAAGTAGTATCTATTTTTCCTTTCTTAAAACCATTAGAAATTAGAAAAGAAGAAAGTCTTTCATACCAAGCCCTAAGGCTTGTTTTAAACCATAAAGAGCTTTGTCAAGTTTGAAAACAAAATCCGGATGTGTAGGATCAACAAACCCGGGGGTTGTTCAACATACACCTCCTCTTCAATAAATCCATTTAAGAAGGCACTTTTTACATCCATTTGAAAAAGCTTAAAATCTTTATAAGAAGCAAATGCAAGTGTCATCCGTATGGCTTCAAGCCGTGCTACAGGTGCAAAAGTTTCCTCAAAATTGATACCTTCGACTTGAGTATAACCTTGGGCAACTAACCTAACTTTATTGCTAATAACATTTTCTGACTCATCTAACTTGTTCTTAAAGATCCACTTAGTACCAATTGTTGGTCTATCATGGGGCCTAGGAACAAGATGCCAAACTTGGTTGCGCTCGAATTGATTGAGCTCCTCTTGCATGGCTAGCAACCAATATGAGTAGCCCTCGGCTTCGAGGATGTTCTTTGGTTCAAAGTGAGAAATAAAAGCATAGTGTCCACAAAAGTTATGAAGTTTAGAATGAGTAGTTACCCCTTTTGATACTTCACCTATAATAAGATCCTTGGGATGATGTGGACTGTATCTCCAATCTTTGGGAAGAGGCTGAGTAGGCTCCATTTCAACTTCTTGATTTTTATTTCCTTGAACCTCATTTTCTTGAACTCCATTTCCTTCATCATCCTTTGGCATGTCTCAATAGTAGGTGAGTCCTTCAAAGTAGCTCTTTCCATATCTTCATTTAGGGAATCTATTTCTACAACATTCTTAACATACACATTAGATTCCTCAAACTTTACATGAATAGATTCTTCAATAGTCAAGGATGACTTATTGAAAACTCTATAAGCTTTACTAGTATTAGAATAACCAACAAAAATTGTTTCATAAAACTTTGCATCAAATTTTCCTAAATTATCTTTAGTATTCAAAACAAAGCATTTACATCCAAAAACCTTAAAGTATGAAACATTTGGCTTTCTAGAAAAATAGATCTCAAAAGATGTTTTTGAAGTATTTTTGCATAAGAAAACTCTATTTGATATATAGCAAGATGTGTTACGGGCCTCGGCCTATAAATAATGAGGGAGACCATATTCATTTATCATTGTCCTAGCCATCTCTTGTAATATTCGATTTTTCCTCTCAACGACTCCATTTTGTTGTGGAGTTCTAGGACAAGATAGTTCATGTTTAATTTCATGTTCTTCACAAAAAGTGGTAAAGGGTTGGTTATTGAATTCACCACCTCTATCACTTCTTATTCTTAAAATAGAAGAATCTTTTTCCTTTTCAACTCTTTTCTTAAAGGCTTGAAAATATGAAAAGACTTGATTTTTGTGTTCTAAAAAGAAAACCCATGAAAAACGCGAGAAATCATCAACTAAAACAAAAGCAAAATGATTCCCACTTAGACTTTTGGTTTGAGTAGGACCAAATAAATCCATATGGATCAACTCCTAGGGACATGATGTCATGATATCCTTGATTGACTTGAAAGAGGACTTGGTTTGTTTCCCAAGTTGGCACGCATCGCAAATGCGGTCCTTTTCAAAGTTCAAGTAAGGAATACCTTTCATCATTTCCTTGTTGTTTAATCTAGATAGATGGTCAAAAGAAATGTGGCCTAATCTTCTATGCCACAACCAAGAGTCATCATCGAGGGCTTTCAAACAAGTAGCATTGCATAGCATATTAGACATGTCAATCATGTATACATTGCTTTCACGAAATCTGAAAAATATACATGTGTTGGATAGTCTATTAATAACTTTACAAGCTATGTTATCAAAAACAACATCAAAACCTTTGTCACAAAGTTAACTAACACTCAAGAGATTATACTTGAGGCCATCAACTAAAACAACATTTTCTATTAAAGGGGATGTACCAAGTTTAACATTACGAATACCGATGATTTTTCCCTTAGCATCATCTCCGAAGAAGTGACGGTGCCACCTTAATGGTACCTTGATAGGGTTGCAAAGTTGTTGATATCCCAAGTCATGTGCCTTGAGAAACCACCATCAAGATACCACAATCCTTTACGTCGTTGGGCCTTGGAAAGTACCTACATCATTTAGCAAATTCGTTGACTTTGGTACCCAAATTTTCTTGGGTCCTTGAAAGTTAGTATTCCGAACCCAAACATTATTATGCGAAGCATTTAGCCTATCATAGCAAAATTTAACCAAATGACCTATACGGCCACAATATGTGCATGAAAATACTTTTCCATACATGAATGCATGATGTGGTGTGGAGTGTGGGCATGTTTAGGATGCTTGGCATGATGTAAAGGTTGTGATTTATGAACATGAGCATGAATAGCAGGTGAATATTTCTTAGGGACTTGTTTCTTAGGAAACATAGCCTCTAATCTATTCTTATCAAATTTACATTTTTTAAACTACTCCTAATGAATCAATTTTCTCTTTGCATGGAAATTTCATTTTTATCAAATTATGGAAATTTACCTTTGCATGAAATTTTATAGTTATCAAAGTCCTTTTGTGTAGAAACAAGAGTAGAAAGCAAATCCTTTTTTTCTTTTGTAAGAGTGAAAACTTTATGATTTAGAGATTCATTTTCCTTTTCATTTTCAAATATTTCTTTTTGAGAAAATCATAGTTATGTGATAGTTCTTCAAAATCTTCTCCTAGTTCATCCATGGATAGCTCACAATCAATGGAAGTATCGGGAGTTACCTTGCTTGTGCTTTCATTAGCCATGAAGCACATGTTGGCGGTGTCGACATCCTCTTCGGATTCACTCTCCGAATCCCAAGTAGCCTTTAAAGCTTTCTTTTTGCATGGCTTCTTGGAGGTGGAGGGTTTGGTTTTATCCGGAAATTCGCAACAATGTGACCCGGCTTTTGTCAATTGAAGCAAATAATTTTCTTCTCTTCTTTACCTTGCCATTTTCTTCTAGTTTGGAACTTTGCCTTGTTGTACGTTCTCCTAACATTCTTTACAAGAAGTGAAAGCTCTTCATCATCTTCTTCTTCATCATCTTCATCAGAGTATGTGGAATAGCTCTTCAAGGCAATAGCTTTTTCTTTGAAGGAGCCATTTCTTCTCTTGCTTTTCTTTCCATCTCATGGGTCTTGAGATTCCCAATGAGACCTATAAGCTCCATCTCTTCCTTGTCATTTAGTTCCTTCAAGGTAGTGACTTTGACTTCTCAAGATGGAGGGAGAGCACAGATGATCTTCCTTACTCTTTGGTCGTTGTCAATGACGTCACCTAGAGAAGAAAGTCCATTAGTAATCTTTGTAAATTTAGTAACCATATCATCTATGGTTTCATTTTCTTGCATAGAAAAATTTTCATATTGGGAACGAAGAAGGTCAATTTTTGCCCTCTTAACTTGTGAAGTCCTCTCATGAGTGACAAGCAAGTGAGTCCAAATCTCATGTGCGGATTTGCAATGAATGACTCTAGAGATATCATCGTCATTAAGGGCTTGAAGTAAGGCATAGTGTGCCCTAGCATTAGCATCAAACTCCTTTGTGTCAATATCGGACCAAGTGTCCTCATCACCAGTGGGTGCACTAAATGGTTTGGTCACCGCCTTTGCAACCCGGCTTTCTAGGATTGCAAAAATACGGTCATCTTAACCTTCCATATGGGAAAGTTAAGGCCATCAAACTTGGGTGGGGTCTTAATTCCTTCGGCCATTTTTACTAAGTGTATGAGGATGAAAAATAAATATAATGATTAGAAATAAAGGATCTCTCTAAGGTTGTTAAGCCAAGAGCCTAGAGACCAAAGCTCTGATACCAATTGAAAAACACCTAGGGGGGGTGAATAGGTGTTTATGCTAATCTAATGATCTTTTAAACAAGAGTGTAAAAGTGATGCAAACGGTCACTCAAAACAAGAAATTGAAGCCGAATTTCCCGTGAAGGGCTCTAGAACTTCTCCTCTTGGATTCCTCTAGATTATGAGTTGAGGCGCGTAATTGCTTTCTTGTTGAGATGAGTAAAGACCGGAAAATCCAAATAATGAAATGGATGCAATAATGAAGTGCACACAAGATATATCACAAGATAGAAATATAAAGCAATAAAGAAGCAAAATGAAATCAATAGCAAACACAAAGGATTTGTTTCGAGGTTCGAGCCACCGCTCTACTCCCCACCTTCACCGCCGTGAAGGGTTTTCACTATATCCACCGAGGAAATTACAAAGGTCTACCGAAGACCGGAGTACCGAACTCCACCAATTACAATCCTCTACCAAAGAGGGATCTCAACACAAGAAGGAACAAGTAACAAAGTGATCAACAAGACCACAAACTTCTCTCTTACAACTTCCTTATAGAATGAGGAGGATTTTTTTGGCTCAAGAAGTGTAGTGAGAAAAATTCAGTAAAAATTGGCTTGAAACACAACTGAAAATCAGTAACTAAGAATGCACTTAAAAATTGAATGCTTTGAAAACTTTTCTTTCTTTTGAAACTTGAAAACAATAGGTATTTTTTCTTATAATTTGCAAGTGACCAATCCCCTCTATTTATAGGGATTAGAGAAAATCTAAATATGATTAAAACTAGCTTATTAGGTCAGAAAGTAGCCCCTAAAAATTCAGAGAGATCAGATCAAAACATCACACTCAAATCAAATGATGAAATCTCTAAAAACTAGCCGTTATGGCTGCAGGCGGCTGTCGGTCGACCGGCCCGATCGACCGATGGTCCATTGGCAAACTAGCCGTTGGATTCGGTCGACCGGTCGGTCGACCGGCAGCCAAAGAAAAAATTTCTCTTTGTTCTGTCGGTCGACTGGCTCGGTCGACCGACAAAACCCGAGAGCAAAGGGCTTTCAATCGGTCGACCAGTCCGGTCGACCGACAGATGTGCACAAACATGCACGCCCTGACCACAAGGCTCGGTCGACCGGTCTGGTCGACTGACAGGCCTGAAACAGTATTTTTTATAGGAAATTATTTGAACTTGAAACATTTTCAAAATAATTTTGTAAGGCTATATGATTAAGTATCATGCTATAAACGTTGGTATACATGATATAAATAAGATATAAAATTATAAAAATTTTGAGTCATGTAAAACCACCAAGGCATGAACTTAAATCAAATGCCAAAAACAAAAACCGTATTTTGGAAAGTGATGGTGTGTGTGAGTTTTCTTGAGCCAACTTAACACAACCTCATTCTTTAACAAACTAATTCTTACATAGGTTCTAGGTGACTACAAGGTCTTCAAGTGGGCTTCTTCATATGCGATCTTGAAAGCTTGATATCTTGAACCCGAAATAAACCAACTTGAGTCAAAACGACCTTCCTTTAGGGAAGAACACTTCATGAATTCTTAGAACCCTGAAACACGCTTAAACACTAAAAAATGATTAGTACAAATAACTATATATGTTTTGTAATCATCAAAACTCAAAAACTGGGTGATTGTAACCTTGGGCCAACAACTTCTAGTTTGTATTTGCCAAATCCTCAGTGGAGGTTCCCTATGTGGGGGTCCTGTGTGGACATATAGTGGAAATCCTTCTGTGTGAAGTGGGGACGTAGAGCAGTAGCTTGAACCTCAAAACATATCTTGGTGTTTGCATTTGATCCACTATCTCTAAACTCTCTCTCTTTTATATCTTGCATTGATTCATATTGCTCATAAATCATACATGCTTGGTATTGTTAGTGTTTGCCCATACTTGTGTTGAACCAAGAGAGCTTCATATAGCACCTCAACTCTTATTTAGAGGAATGAAGAGGAGTTAGTCCAGAGCCCTTCACGGGGAATTCAACTACACTCTTTGGTTACACATAGTGTGTTGCAATTAGTTTTTAATTTTGCATCATTTGTCATTAGATTAGCTACTACACCTATTCACCCCCCTCTAGGTGTATTTTCAAAGCTTTCGCATATAAAGATGGGTTTAGGATTAACCTCATCTCCCAGATTGATCTGGGTTATCTTATCCTCTATGGGTGGTTCACGTTGTTCGAAGCGAATATCCCAGAGGGTGTTTAGGTGTTTGATCCAAAGATCTGTATCCGACTGGATCATTTCTTCATCTTCATCTTCTAGGTGGCTTGTTGAAACCTTGTTTACTAAAAGTTCTCTGAAAATGTTACCGACACTGACATCTGACCCCCATGATGAAGTGCCCGACGAGTTATTATGGTATAATGACTCTTCCGACTCAGATGCTGACGGGATTGCAGTTGACACATAACCCAACCCCATGCGAGCTCGACGATAATAATCAGGGGCTTTCCCTTTTGGAACGAAGGATCAAAGTAATGTTCTTCTTCCTTTGCCAAAGTTCAAGCTAGGGCCCCTTGTTAGGTCGTACCCCATATTCTCCATCATTTTCAGTACAATTGACTCATAATGGGAGAATTGAGGGGATTCGTTCTCTCTTTCTGAGTCTTCATGAGGCATCAATTCGGACTCGATTCTTCCGAAAAGAATTGATTTTTGGCCTTCGCATCTTGCTGGGATCTCGGATAAATATCCTTGCGCTTCATTAACGCTTTGATATGCTGTACGAGATGACTTCATTGGTACATGATGTCAGGGCATCTATTGCCGACCAAGGGTTATCACCTATATCGATACTGGTACCTGATGGTATAGAATCAGAAGCAAACACAGAAAGGTAAGCCAGATCTAATTCTTCATTAATGTACCATTCGCCTACATCATTGTGTTGTTATTAACGTCGAGCTTATAAATGCTCGTTACAAGTGGATTTAATTCCTAAAGGAATTCTTCTTTGGCCTCTGGTTCAGTGTCAGCTTCATTATCAGAGTCTCGTTCTCCTGGTTGGGGATTCTTGTCTGTCTCCATAATCCTGGAATAGAAGGGAACTGTGAAATAGTTCTCTACCCTATTGAACGGATGCCTTTCAGCGATCAACGTTTGGATTGTCCCTTCTCTATCAATATACTTCATAACTTGATGGAGAGTGGAGGGGACAATGGAGTTACGATGAATCCATGGTCATCCCAACAGAAGATTGTATGAAGTGTTAGCATCAATCACATAGCACGTCACTTCAGACCTCAGGTTCCCAATCTGACATTTGAGTTTGATCTTCTCCATTGGGCGCGTACCATTGGCTTTGAAATCATATATGGTAGTTTGGGTGGTGCTTGATCAAGGGAAAATTGCACACAAAAAGTGTATGTTTTGAAATCAAGATTTAAAATGTTTGTGCTTTGGCTTCCTTGATACTTCCGTTATAGCATAGAGGCTAAAACGAGTCGAATCTACAAGGACGGGAGGCGATAGAAGCTTACACGGTATGTTCACGTTTTTGTTACATATTCTTCAATGTTTGAAAGAATGAAAAGAAAAGAGAATAAAGAACGGAAAAGAGAAGTATGATGCAACACAAAGAAGTGGGAAACATAGAAGAAATAGTTTTTGTGATTTTTGAAATATTTCTAAAATAAAGTGAAAAAGAAAGAAAACTCATGGCTACTAACTACTATTGACTCCACCAACATGCTAACCTCTTAGTGATAGTTGCATCACATGTATCATTAACCATCACTAGTCCTTGGTTTAAGAGCGCTCCAAAGCATGACCCATATGTAACTCATCACATCCAAACTCAACAAAACAAGTGCAAGCGACACTTAAACCATCAAAACTAAACAAAAGTAAGTATGGAATAAAGTAATGTTAGCTTGTTAGAGAGTTAGGATGTTAGAGTGTTAGATCCATCATCATGAGCCATCAATGGCTCTTGCAGGAGCAAGGCCAAGTAGAGACTATAAGATTCATATGGATTATCAAGTAGGAAGTTAGATTAGTTAGTGATTAGTTACCATGAGAGAGAAGATTAGCTAAACATGTAAAAGGGATTAGAGAGAAGAAAATAAAGAGAGGCAAAGAGGGAACCTTTCATAAATTGTCACCTTCTATTATAAGAACTCTTGCTTTCCAACCATATACCACTCTCTCTCCTATTACAAAAACTATAAAAAATGGAAAATACAAAGGAAGAAGAAGAACTAACCTAAACTAAACTACCCTAAACTACAACATGGAAAGAAACTACTCGACTCTTTGTATATCTCATATCTGAAAACCCAATGGGGTATTTATAGGCACGAGGGGAAAGGGACATCACGTGGGAGGTATGGCCTCTGGACCACTAGAGTGGTGCCAGGATTGTGGCAGAAACGCAGTCTAGGTCGCGTTTTCGCGGCCATACTGGTGCCAGTCTGCTGGCGCCAGCTCCAACATAGTGGTGCCAGTATGGGTGGCTTGTAGGTGTGTCCATACTGTTGACTTCTGCTCCCTGGTTCAGCAGATTTGGGCTTTATGTGTGGGCTTCTCTTTTAGTTTTAAAAATCCTCAAATATGTTGGAGTTTTTGGGCCTCTCTTCTTCTTCAAGCCAAGGACCTAGAAATAAGGAGAAACACCCATTATTAAACAAAATTTATTAAGAGTTAGTATGAAAGTGTAGTATGAAATATACAATATTGGAGACTAATCACACCCCCACACTTAATTTTTTCTCGTCCCGAGCAAAACAAAAAAAATTAAGAAAATTATTACACTATTTTCGTAGGTGATGCGATTGCACTGAGTATGTGAAACAAGCCGTTAAACCTCTAGATTTCCCCTAGAGGAGGAGTTTTATCTCTTGAGAGTTTTTAGCAGATTACACCCACAAAATCCTTTAAGAAAGAAATCAAATGTTAGTATTTTGAAAGCATATTTTGAAAGAGAGAAAAGTGTTGAAGTATTTTTACAGAAAATTTAAGCGATCCAAGGTCAAAGGTTAACCAGAAATTATTCTTCCTTAAACTAAGTCGAAGTGCAAAATCTTGTTATAAATTAAATGTAAAAATTTAAATTGAATCGATTCTTTGATCTTTCATAAAACTCTTGGAAAATATGCATTTTGTGAATTGTGAAAATTCTTGGGATATCGACTCTAACTTTCATGTCATTTATTTCTATCAATATATTATTTTTTTTCTTTTTCTTCCCTTAGTTTTCTTAGACTTTCTTATTTACCCAGGTAGTGAGCTTAGTCGGTGACTCCCAAACCAGATGATCTTAAGGCACCAGATGAGAAAACATCCCTCGGACTTAAGGACTCGAGTAAACACGGCCATAAAATTAAAGGGTATTATCTTGTTTTTGTCTACCTTTTTAGGCATATTCAATCATGCTTCCTAAGGCATAGCTATCTAGCTTCAATAAGTGATTTTTATTATCATTTTTTTAATATTTAATATGGCATTTTGAGTCTTTTTTCAATCCCAAAAAATTGTGTAAGTGTGAAGTGCATAAAACTAAGGCAAAAAATTCAAGATCAAATCATCTTTTCAATCTTACTTTCTTATCCTAAAATTTAAACAAGATCTATTATTTTGACTTGATTTAAGAATTCATAATTTTAAATCTTCCTAATTCTTAAGATAATCTTAATTTTCTTAAAAATAAATCAAAACTATTTCTCTTATTTCCAAAAAGTTTTGTAAAAGAGTTTCTACACAAAAGAAAATTTTAAAATTTTTCTCAAAAGAAGTGTAAAAGAAAGAAAATTGAAAACAACCTATGCTAGTAAACCCTCCCCACACTTATCTCATGCATTGTCCTCAATGCATTATGAATGCGTATATACATGAAACAAAAGGAAAGGGGAAGAAGATTACCTCATGGTGGTGGCTCTGGCGGTGGTCTGATTGGGCCAAGCGTTGCTACTCAATCAAAATATCGTGGATCTTACAAAAATCCACCAGTGACCTCTCTAATACAACCCAGTAAAATGTTGGAGAACTTTATGATCTTATTGAACAAATTACCTCCATCCAATTTTCTATTTTCAAAAATAATTACTGAGTCAATTTCTTTAATTTTCTTGTCTAACAATGAAGTGTGATTTTGGGAGATGATGGATTCAGACTCAAATGGAACAGGAACAAAAACCGATACCGGCTCGAGAATTTGACTCAGATCAAGTAGAGATTCAAAAAGGAGAGTCAAAATTGGCTCAAAAATGGGGTCCAAACTAAAGAATTGATGTTCACACACTTTTCCCATCAATAAAGTGTGATCAAAAGATATTGGTGATTTAATTTCACGGTGTACTGGTACAGGATTCAATGTTGCCTCCGGAATAGAAAAAAAATCTGGTAAAAATACCGGAGTCATTATTGAGTCAAAAGTGAAATAGAATCACAAACATTAGGTTCAGGATCACCTTCATGGTCAATTTCAATTTCTGGAAGGGATAACTTGCCAAAATATCAAGGTGGTACTCAAAATTTTGAGCAAATTCAAATGAATGTCAGAAAATTGAATCTTGATTTCCAAAATCACATGATTTTTGGGTCCAATATGTAGGGTTAGGTATATAAGGATTGGTCAAAGGTTGACAAGAAAGACTTTCCTCATTCTCTTTGATCAATTTACTCAATATTGAGTTAAACTTAATGATAGGTGGAGTAACAGGATTTTGAGTCTGAATCATGTCTTTCATACTCGTTGGAATTGGTTCTTCTTGAAAAGGTGAGCATGAAAGTTGGTCTTGAAAATTATGGTTAAGTCGTGAGTCCATCAGATTTTATGATTGTTGCTCGAACTTACGCAAGAGTTCCATATTCATTTCCAGAAATGGTGGTGTGTAGTTTGAAATGGTGTGACTGGAATAGATGAATCTTGAAAGTTTGGTTGAGGTGAGACGTCCCACATATTTTGAAATTATTTTGCTGTTTCACAAAAGAGTTCCACACTCTTTTCTAGCTCATAATTTCTCTTTAACTGGATGTTCTAGAGTGTATGGAGTTTGATGTGAATTGAGCAATTTTGAATTCGTTGTAGGGACTCTTCCATACTCCTTTCCAAATCAGATTTTTCTTCAGTTGGTGGAACAGGAAAAGGAGTATATGAACTAAAATCGGGGAATGAATTTTGTGAAAATTGTGGACAAGGTGGTTGAAAGTTTGACTCAGGAGAGGTGAATCCCCATTGACTCTGTGAAGTGTAGAAATTATTTTAAAAATCTTGGCTATAGGATTGGGGGTATGGGTCATATTGAGTCGGATAATTACAATCCGGTATATATGGTTGGTTCATGTTGTACATATCCGGGTTAGAGTTATCCGAGTCAAATGAGGTCGGTGTGAAATATGGATTCATGTTAGGATTGAAAAAATTGTTGTTGTTAAAATCCATTTCACAATTCACAAAAAAGAAAAACAAACAAACAAGTAAAGAAAAAAGAAAATGAAAACAAGCCTATGCTAGGGTTGACTTAGACCTAGACGACTCCTGACAGGTTAGACTATCCATGGGGTACCTTATTGGAATCTGACCACAAGTTAATCGGCCAAGTGGGGCAAGATCAGTGGGAGGTATCCGTGCCGGAGCAACGGGTCTAATTATGCCAAACCACCGTTCTTCGAGGTTTTGCCTCTCAATCCCCAACCTTAGACACTGATTTGGCAAGAGTTAAATTTTAATAACTTCCCCTTTAGGTCAATCTCCTAAATGAATCCAAGATGTTCTTAGGGGCCAACGTCTAGCAAAGTTTATTTAGGCTTGATTGTGTGAGTGGGAAGGTGATTTTTGGGCTAAGGAAGGGTAATGACTTCCCACACCTTATCTTGTATTAGGTTTTGCCCTTAATTTCAATTCATGCATGTGTACAATATAGACAAGAATGAACACAAAAAAGTGAGTAAATCACTTAAGTGTCTGTCCTAAGCTATATACAATGCAACATATACACCTCCTTCAAGATCATAACAACATAAGAACAAAATACAGTATATTGGAATTGAAATCGACACGTGCCTAGATGCAAATGTCTAAACCGTTTTAAAACATCCAATTTCTGTATTTTAGTTCTTAAAATTATTACAGTACAAAGATAATATAAACAAAAGAATAGCAGCAGAGATAGCAATATACAAGAGTTTACCCAACCACACCAAAGCGAGTGCGGACTTCTGCAATGCTAAAAAAAATTGACCTGCATACCAAAAACAAAGAAGAAAAGTTAACTAAAATGTGAAATCAAACCGTTCCCATCCCTGGCAACGGCACCAAAATTTGATCGAGGGAAAACCGCGCACAAAAAGTGTATGTTTTGAAATCAACATTTAAAGTGTGTGTGCTTTTTCTTTCTCGATACTTCTGTTATAGCATAGAGGCTAAAATGAATCCACAAGGACATGAGGCGATAGAAGCTTACACGGTATGTTCACGTGTTTGTTAAATATTCTTCATATTTGAAAGAATGAAAAGAAAAGAGAACAAAGAATGGAAAAAAGAAGTACGGTGTAACACGAAGAAGTGAAAAACGTAGAAGAAATAGTTTTTTGTGATTTTGGAATATTTCTAAAACAAAGTGAAAAAGAAAGAAAAATCATGGCTACTAACTACTAATGACTCCACCAATATGCTAACCTCTTAGTGAAAGTTTCCTCACATGTATCATTGGCCATTAATAGTCCTTGGTTCAAGAGAGTTCCAAAGCATGACCCATATGTAACTCATCACATCCAAACTCAATAAAACAAGTGCAAGTTACACTTAAACCATCAAAACTAAATAAGAACAAGCATGGAATAAGGTAATGTTAGCTTGTTAGAGAGTTAGGATGTTAGAGTGTTAGATCAATCATCATGAGCCATCAATGGCTCTTGCAAGAGCCATCAATGGCTCTTACAAGAGCAAGGCCAAGTAGAGGCTATTAGATTCATGTGGATTATCAAGTAAGAAGTTAGACTAGTTAGTGGTTAGTAGTTAGTTGCTATGAGAGAAAAGATTAGCTAAACATGTAAAAGGGATTAGAGCGAAGAAAATAAAGCGAGGTAAAAAGAGAACCTTTCATAACTTTCACCTTCTATTACAAGAACTCTTGCTTTCTAACCATATACCACTCTCTCCCCTATTACAAGATCTACAAGAAATAGAAAATACAAAAAAGAAAAAGAACTAACCTAAACTAAACTACCCTAAACTACAACACAGAAAGAAACTACTCTACTTTCTGTATATCTCCTCTCTGAAAAACTCCAAGGGGTATTTATATGCACCAGGGGAAAGGGACATCACGTGGGAGATATGGCCCCTGGCACCACTTGAGTGGAGCCAGGATTGCTGCGAAAACGCAGCCTAGGCCGCGTTTCCGCGGCCATATTGGTGCCAGTCTGCTGGCACCAGCTCCAACAGACTGGTGCCAGTATGGGTGGCCTGTAGATGCGTCCATACTGTTGACTTCTGCTTCCTGGTTCAGCAGATTTGGGCTCTATGTGTGGGCTTCTCTTTTGGTTCTAAAAATCCTTAAATATGTTGGAGTTTTTGGGCCTTTCTTCTTCTTCAAGCCATGGACCTAGAAATAAGGAGAAACACCCTTTATTAAGCAGAATTTTATTAAGATTAAGTATGAAATATGCAATATTGGAGAGTAATCAGCGCTCAGTTAGTGGCTGAGGATCCCTAAGTGCTGCATGACCCGACGGGGCATAATGCTCAACCCGGATCCCGGATTTACCTGAATGTGGCTCACTTCAGATGATCCAATATAGCTTGTGAAGTATAAGGGCCTATCATGTTTCGCCTTAACCTGCATGTCATCTGGCGTGAATGTGATGCAGGGAGCATTTTGAGAGGCGTGGAGACAGTCCTCTTTATCTTCCTCCTGTAGTTCAACCAGAATCTGAGCCATGAAGACCTCAACATTAGTTAGAGCTTCTCTTGTTGATTTTGATAGTCTTAGGAGCTCGTAAAGAGTGATCCTCGCCGGAATGCTGACCAGTTGAGCCCAGACATCAAAGCAGTAAGGTGTTGAAGTTTCATCTGCTTTGTCCTTCAGGAGGGCCTTGGCGTACTGAGGCTCCTTTGGCTTTTCTGCAGGTTACTTTGAGGATGGATTGGTTGCTCTGAAGTAGGTTCAGGCAGATTTGCTGCCAACTTGTTATATTTCTTCAAATACAACTGACCCGAATGGGTTTCGGCTATGAGCGGGGCATTGAGCTCTTAGCAAGGATGATTGTCTCCTTCTCTAAGTTGATTAGTGAGGGAACATTGGTTTCTGCTTCCCGAAAAGAGGCACACATCATATTGCTGGGCGAAACTTTTGCTTTGCCTTTGGACTTCCTATTGGTGACAGTAGTCCACTGTTGGCCTTCCACCAGGTTGGGATGAACCCATATAATTTCTCCCTGAGGCGTAGGAACAGGCACGAGACCTTTCTATTGTTGGTGATGTGGGTCTATATTGATCATTCTTAGTTCCCCTTTCGGAATGGGAATTACTCCGACCGGTGTCGGAGGTTGATCCCCGAACTGAAGAAATTACGTCATGTTTGCCGTCATTTTCTTCTGTTCTGGACGGAGCTTAAGCACTTTTGCATCAATCAGAGCTTGAAGGATGTCTTTGAAGATGTAACAGCTTTTGAGAGGGTACCCCAGCATCCTATGATCAAGCATTAATTGAGATTATCGGTCTTGCCTTCCTCAGGACATCTAACTTCAGGAAGCTTCAATCTATTGCTCTTGTTGAGTAACTTGAACAACAAATTGACGTGCTCGTCCTTGAAGGAGTATTTCCTGTTGGCGCGCGTCTGACTTGAAGAATCATTCCCTCTGGTCGGCTGAGGTTTAACGGGAGATTTCGTCTCTGTCGCCAATGTATCTTTCCTTTTTGATTGGAAAGATACTTCTGACGCGCGCCTTGTCAACTTTTCGGGTATGGGCTTGCTTTCTTCTGCCCTAACCCTGGCGATAATCTCTTCAGCTTGTTCACCTTGCTGGACCAACTGGTTCCAGGTGCGGCTTTCAGCAACTCCTATCTGGGCTAGGAGTGAAGTTTGCAAATTGTGACGACATGTTTCCACCAGGGTGGCCTGGGTCATACCGTTCAGACATCGAGCATCATATTCTGAAATCTCTCCACAAATGATTTGACAGACTCTCCCTTTCGTTGCTTTGTTGCCATGAGAGTTGGTATGGTAACCTCCGAGTCGTCTTCAAAAAAGCGTGTAAGAAAAAGCTTCTCCAAATCACCCGAGTTCTTGATGAAGTCTTCGGGGAGTTTCATGAACCATTCAAAGGCGAGTCTTTTCAGAGTGTCGATGAACAAATGCGCCAAGATGGCATCATTTGCTACTACATTCCCTGTCTTAGACTTGAAGTAGTAGATATGTTGGTTCGATGACCCTTTGTCGTCAAAGGCATGTAGGGTCGGAGCTTTGAACTTGGGAGGATATGGGATAAGATCCCATTCTGCCGGGTATGGCCGGACCACCCCTGCTTCTTGGAGGTCTTTCCGATTGGTAAGGACTTCCAGATGTTGCTCTAGTTTATTCATTCTTTTAGAATGAGTACCCCCATCCTCTGGATTGCCTCCCTCTTCAGATGAAGACTTAGAGGACTAGGAGTTGGATTGTTTCTCCTCCTTTATGTGTACAGAAGATGAGCTTTTTCCTTCCTTCCATTTGTCTTAGACTTTTTAGAAGAAGTTTTGGCCTTTGACTTCTTCTTGTCCTTAAGCAATTGTGCAAGCATCTGCTTGAGGGTATCGATAGATTCTTGTTGGGCTTGAATCATATCGAATTGTTCCCTTTGGACCTGGGCTTGCTGTTCTAAATGCCTGGACGTCTCCTCAAGTGTGTTTTCCATATACGCGAAGGCTTCCTTCTCTACAGAAGAGTTCGAGACCTGTGATTTTGTTAGGGCAGAGTGTAATTCACTTACTTCAATGCCTCGGGCTAGGGCACTGTAATCAACTGGGGCTATCGCATCAGCGCGAGTGCGAGTATGCCGGTACACTCCTTCTGGTTCCGTATCGGACTTGTTAGAACTGACTGCTGGTTGTTTTTCCCCTACTTCTACTTGGCATAGTTCTTGGACCTGCCATGTGTGCAGTGACTTCGGGGTACTCTGTGTCAGAGAAGGTTCCTCTTCTGTGGGAACGACGTCTTTAGGCTAATCGGAAGGTTGAGGTTAATCGTCTGAATACCGACTGTTTGCTCACATGCGAGCCGTAGCGACATTCAGAGAGCATTGTCGTGATAAGCCATTCACAGCAACAGGATGGAGTGATATGATTAGCACTCCTTTTCTTTGTCAAATAATACCTAAGATCTGTCGGAGAGGGATCAATGAGATTAGTGATCGGGGGAGAACCAGCACTCAAAACTGTGTATTTATGAAATCAATGAAAAAGCTCGTATGTGTGCTAATGTACCCTCGATATTTCGTTATAGCATTGGCTCAACGGGTCGAATCCACAGGGAAGGGAGGCGATAGAAGCATTGATAGTTTCTATTCACGTTTTATGTTAACAGTTCTTCTTTGTTAAAAGAATTAAAAAGAAGTGAAAAGAAAAGAAAAGGAAAACAAGCATATGGTAGGTGAGGAGGGCGATGAAAACGTTGATGTGAAATACCAAAGAGAAGTGGTTTAGAAAGCAAAATAGAAAAGAAGAAGAAGCTTGTAGTAAAGAAGATGAAACAAGGGTGAACAAAGAAGATGGTAAAAACACCGATGAAAAGATTAAAGAATTGCTTTTTAAAACAAGATAAAATAAAAACTCATGGCTACTAACTACCAATTGCTCCACTAACCATGCTAACCTCTCAATGATAGTTTCCTCACATTTGATCCTCGGCCATCACTAATCCTTGGCTTCAAGAGACGATACAAAGCATGGCAAATGAGATGGTTCTTCATATTCAAACTTGCATCAAGAGTAAGCTAATACAAACATTAGATCATCAAACCATTGAAAGAAAGCATGAAATAAGAGAGAGTTAGCTTGGTTAGCAAGTTAGATGTTAGAACCCATCATCATGAGCCATCAATGGCTCTTGCAAGAGCAAGGCCTAGTAGAGGCTACTAGATTCATGTGGATTATCAAGTAAGTGGTTAGATGGTTAGTGGTCAGTAGTTAGATTGCCATGAGAAGAAAAGTTATCAATACATCATGTAGAAGATGGAGGAGATTACATCGGAGAAGAAAGGAGGCACCTTTACATAGACTATCACCATCTATTACATCAATCCCTCTCTATCTATCTCTCTCTCTCTCTCTGAATCTCTCAGCCCTACTACAAGATCTAAAAATGAAATAACATAAAAAAATACAAGAAATGAAGAACACTTACCTACACTACACTAAAACATAGAAACCCTAGCGTAAAAATGAAAACTACCTCGTTTTGGCCAAATACAGGGATATATATAGGCATAGGCACCTACTAGAAGACGAGACGGGGCCACGCGTCGAAATTCGACGCGTGGCTCCACTCCATTACCACGGAAACGTGGCAATCACCGCGTTTTTACGGCAATACCAGGGACTTAGGTCCCTGGTTTTTGTCAGGATGTCCCCGTTGGTTCTAGCAGCTTCCTGGTATATCCCGTTTCTGGTAATTTCGTCCGAATATTCGTCTGACGTGCGCAAGAGTCTAGGTTCGACGTATCTTCTAGATGATCCCTTGCTTGGTTTCCAAGTAATGCAGATTTAATTACCCTAAAAGGGTTTTAATTAAGCTCTTATTACTCCTTTGCCCTTAAACTCTTGATTTACCTGCAATAAAGACCAAAACATAGTTTAGACCGACAATTTATTCATAAATCGGTGGGAAAATGCGATATAATAATGCATAATCGTAGACTAATCACACCCCCACACTTATCTTTTGCTCGTCCCGAGCAAAACAAGAAAAGAAAAACTATACTACAAAGGTTATTACACCACTTTCGCAGGTGACGCGATTGCACTGAGCGTGTGCAACAAGCCGTTAAACCTCTAGGTTACCCTAGAGGAGGAGTGTTGTCTCCTGAGGGTTTTTAGCGGATTGCACCCACAAAATCCATAAAGAAAGAAGACAAATGTTAGTATTTTGAAAATGCATTTTGAAAGAGAGACGAGTTTATGAAATATTTTTGCAAAAATATAAGGATCTAAGATCATAAGTCCACCAAAAATCATTCTTCCTTAAACTTAGTCTCTATGCATGATCTTGTCTTCAATTAAGGTAAGAATTCAAAATTGGATTGAATATTTTATCCTTCATAAAACCTAGATAATATGCACTTTGTGATAGTGAAGATTTCTGGGATTTCAACTCCAACCATCAAGCCATTTATTTATATATATTTTTTTCTTTTTTTCTTCCCTTAGTTTTCTTAGGCTTTCTAGTTCACCCATGTAGTGAGCCTATAACCGATGACTCCCAAACCAGAGGTCCTAGGGCACCAGATGAGAAAACATCCCTCAGGTTAAGGACTCGCGTAAACAAGGCCACAAAACTAAAGGGGATTATTTGTTTCTTTTGACCACCGTTAGGCGTGAATAATTATGCTTCTTGAGGCATAATTATCTAGCTTAATAAGTGACCATATATATTTTTTTCTTTTTAGTTATTTTTGCTTTATGGCATTTTAGGTCTTTGCTTCATCCCAAAAATGTGTAAGTGTGAAGTGCATACTATCTAAGGTAAAAAATTCAAGATAAAATTATCTCCCCAATTTATCTTACTTAGCCTATAATTTTAAACAAGATCCATTATTTCGAATGGGTTTAAGATGTCATAATTAAGGCTTTCTTAATTTGTAAGATCATCTTAATTTTCTTAAAAATAGATCAAAACTTTGTCTCTTATTTCAAAAAGTTTTTTAAAGAAAGAGAAAAATTCTATATAAAAGGGAAGATTTCTAAAAGTATCCTAAAAAGAAGTGTAAAAGAAAGAAAATCTAAAAACTCTATGTTAGTAAACCCCCCCCACACTTATCTCATGCATTGTCCTCAATGCATCGTGATGTATGTATGCATGAAACAAATAGAGAGGGAAGGAAAAATCACCTCAAGGTGGTGGTTCCGGTGGCGGTCTGATTGGTCCACGAAATGCGGCCCAATCCAACTTGCATGGAGTTCGGAGGAACCTACCAGAGACCTCCATAATACAACCCACTAGAATGATGTATATATTTATGATTTTTATTAAAAATTTAACCCCATCCAATTTCTAAATTTTCAAAATAATTTCAGAGTCAAATTTATCAAGACCCTTGTCTCGAATGGAATGATTGATTTGGACTCAGGAAATACAGGAACTAATACCGACTCAGGCAAAAGACTTAAGTGAAGTAAAGGTTCGGGAGTCGAGATCGGTTCAGGAAGTGGGTCCAAATCAAGAAGATGAAGCTCAAGTCCACATTTATTTCCCCATGATGGAATGTGACTTTCTAAGATTGGTGATTCAAGTTCAGGAATGACAGGTATGGGAATCAAAACTGACTCGAAAATGTTACTCAAATTAGGTAATATAACTGGAGTCAATAATGATTCAGGAATTTGAACTGAATCACAAATTTGAGGATCAAAGTCACATCCCTCATTGAGTTCAATTCCACAAAAATGAGAACTTGCCAATTTATTAATGGGACTTTTAAAAGTATGAAATTGGTCAAGTTCAATATGATCATCATAAATGGTTGGTGATTCAATTTCACAATGGACTGGCACTGGATCCAATACTGACTCGGGAAAAGGATTGAAATCAGGTGAAGATACTGGAGTCATAATTGAATCAGGAAGTAGAATTGAATCACTAATTTGAGGTTCATGATCATATTCATGCTCAAGTTCAATCTCAGGAAAAGGATAACTTGCCAAAATGTCAATGGGATTTGAAGTTTGGACAAGTTCAGGTGGATGTGCTGAAATTGAATCTTGATGTTCAAAATGACAAGAGTCCTGGGTCAGATCAATAGAGTTTGGCATAGCTGAATTGGTCAAAGGTTGATAAGATAGAGTTTTCTCATTCCTATAAATGCTAACCAATTGACTCAGTTGTGTTTCCAACCTATTGACAGACTCGGCAGATGATTTTTGAAATTGTAACATAGACTCCTGCAAGATTTCTATACTCTTTTCTAGACTTGATTTTTCTACAAGTGGATGCTCTAGAATGGGAGTATAAGAATCTTGGTTTTGAAAATTTTGTGAAGAATGTGAGTCAGAAATGTTTTGAGATTGAAGCTTGGACTCACACAAGAGTTCCTTACTCATTTCCAGGGCAGATGGTTGTTCATTATGAGGAGGTGGAACTGAGTAAGACTCTTGAAAATACTGTGGAATTGGAGAGGCCAATGTTTTCTATAGTTGTTGCTCGGCCTCTTGTAGATTGGCTTCTATACTCTTTTGTAATTCAGATTTTTCTTCAATTGGTGGTTCAGAAAAAGGAGTATAGGAAGCGAAATCGGGGAATGAACATTGTGTAAATTGTGGACAAGGTGAACATGGGGGACAAGGAGGTTGAAAATTAAACTCGGGGGAGGTGAATCCCTATTGACTCTGTAACGAGTTGAAATTATTATGGAAATTATAGTCATAAGAATGTGGGTATGGGTTGTATTGATTCGGATAAGTCCAACCCGGTGTATTTGGTTGGTGCATATTGTAAAAAACCGGGTTGGAATTATCCGAATCGAATGGGGTTGGTGTGAAATATGGATTCATATTCGGATTGAAAGAATTGTTATTGTTGAATTCTATTTCACAAACAATCACAAACAAAAAAGAAAAATCAAACAACAAACAAAAAGAAAAGAAAAAATCAAAACCAAGCCTATAGTAGGGTTAACCTAGACCTAGACGACTCCTAACTGGTCGATTACCCGGGGGAGGTTGTTGCTTGAATCCGACCACAAGCTAATCGGCCAGGTAGGGACAAAGTACTGTGGGAGGTATCCGTGCGCAAGCAACGGACCTTAATTACGCCAAACCACGGTATCTTCGAGGCGTAACCTCTTAATCCCTAACCTTAGACACCGATTTCACAAAAGTAAGTTTCTAAACAAGTTCCACCCTCGGTCAATCTCTTAATGAGTCTGAGATGTCCCTAGGGGCCAACGTCTATCAAATTTTATTAAGGCTTGGGTTGTGTGTGTGGGGAGGTGGTTTTTGGGCTAAGGAAGGGTGATGAAATCCCACCTTATCTTGTATGGGTTTTGCCCTTAATTTCAATTCGTACAAGTGTGCAATATAGACAAGAATATAACACAAAGTGATAAATCACCCACGTGTTTGTCCTATGCTATATGCAATGCCATGTGTACATCTCCATCTAGATCACAACAACAGAACAAAATACAGTATATTGGAATTGAATTGACACGTGCCTAAATGCAAATGTCTGAGCCGTTTTAAAAGCGTCCAAAATACCATATTTTAGTTCTTTAGTTTATTATGGTGTGTAGGCAATCAAAGCAGAAAAGATAGCAGTACAAATCTACTAGCTATTACAATGAACACATCCCAGCACAACAAGATACACAATGTTCACAAAATGACCGCGTTTTCGCGGCTAAAGTCGCGATTGCGCGGCAGTTCTTTAAAAGCTGAGTCCCTGCTTTCTAGAGCAGGGAGATGCAAAGCTAGTATTTATTCTGCAATGTTAAGCACCTGTAAAGATTGTCCTGCATACCAAAACAGAGAAGACAATGTTAACAAAAATGTGAAATCAAAACCATTCCCTTCCCTGGCAACGGCGCCAAAAACTTGATCGGGGGAGAACCAGCACTTAAAACTGTATATTTATGAAATCAATGAAAAAGCTCGTATGTGTGCTAATGTACCCTCGATACTTCCGTTATAGCATTGGCTCAACGGGTCGAATCTACAGGGAAGGGAGGCGATAGAAGCATTGATAGTTTCTATTCACGTTTTATGTTAAAAGTTCTTCTTTGTTAAAAGAATTAAAAAGAAAGTGAAAAGAAAAGAAAAGGAAAACAAGCATGTGGTAGGTGAGGAGGGCGATGAAAACGTCGATGTGAAAAACCAAAGAGAAGTTGTTTGGAAAGCAAAATAGAAAAGAAGAAGAAACTTGTAGTAAAGAAGATGAAACAAGGGTGAACAAAGAGGATGGTAAAAACACCGATGAAAAGATAAAAGAATTACTTTTTAAAATAAGATAAAATAAAAACTCATGGCTACTAACTACCAATTGCTCCACTAACTATGCTAACCTCTCAATGATAGTTGCCTCACATTTGATCCTCGGCCATCACTAATCCTTGGCTTCAAGAGACGATACAAAGCATGGCAATTGAGATGGTTCTTCACATTCAAACTTGCATCAAGAGCAAGCTAATACAAGCATTAGATCATCAAACCATTGAAAGAAAGCATGAAATAAGAGAGAGTTAGCTTGGTTAGCAAGTTAGATGTTAGAACCCATCATCATGAGCCATCAATGGCTCTTGCAAGAGCAAGGCCTAGTAGAGGCTACTAGATTCATGTGGATTATCAAGTAAGTAGTTAGATGGTTAGTGGTTAGTAGTTAGATTGCCATAAGAAGAAAAGTTAGTAAAAAATCATGTAGAAGATGGAGGAGATTACATCGAAGAAGAAAGGAGGCACCTTTACATAGACTGTCACCATCTATTACATCAATCCCTCTCTATCTCTCTCTCTCTCTCTCTCTGATCTCTCAGCCCTACTACAAGATCTAAAAACGAAATAACATAACAAAATATAAGAAATGAAGAACGCCTACCAACACTACACTAAAACATAGAAACCCTAGCCTAAAAATGCAAACTACCTCGTTCTGGCCAAATACAGGGATATATATAGGCATAGGCATCTTCTAGAAGACGAGACAGGGCCACGCGTCGAAATTCGACGCCCACGCGTCGAAATTCGACGCGTGGCTCCACTCCATTGCTGCGGAAACGCGGCAATTGCCACGTTTTCGCGGCAATACCAGGGACTTAGGTCCCTGGTTTTTGTCAGGATGTCCCCGTTGGTTCTAGCAGCTTCCTGGTATATCCCGTTTCTGGTAATTTCGTCTGAATATTCGTCTGATGTGTGCAAGAGTCTAGGTTCGACGTATCTTCTAGATGATCCCTTGCTTGGTCTCCAAGTAATGCAGATTTAATTACCCTAAAAGGGGTTTAATTAAGCTCTTATTACTCCTTTGCCCTTAAACTCTTGATTTACTTGCAATAAAGACCAAAACACGGTTTAGACCGACAATTTATTCATAAATCGGTGGGGAAATGCGATATAATAATGCATAATCGTAGACTAATCAATTAGCCTCAGTTTTTGAAGGCTTTTCAGCTTCTGAGATCCATCCTTGTGTCGCGAATCTAAGACGCAGGGTTCAGAGATGCGGAGCTCATATTCTGTAGAACAGACGTGGCTCTCACGTTTTGGATTTGAAACGCGAGTCTTATGCCTCTGCTGAGTAGAGACGCGGACCTCGCATTGCTGATTATCGCGTTTGTCTAGTAACACTTGGGAAATATGGAGTTTCTAAATCCCGCATTCAGTTGTAGAGACGTGGGTCTTATGTCTTTGAGAAGAGGCACGGACCTCGCGCTGCTGAACGATGCGTTTGAGAGGTGAAGTCTCAGAAATGCAAGCCTTTTGGGCTTCACGCTTTGGTCTCCATACGCGAACTTCGCGTGTCTGACGTAACTCAGAAGAGATGCGGGCTTGAGCCTTGTGTTCTCTATCTACTGGACAGATAGTTGTTCTAGCTTTTTACGTCTGTAGTTGACGCGCATGTCACCTCTGTCGACGTTTGGTATTCCGGTTACACCGCATGATTGTTGGGACCCCCTAGTAACCTGGAGCTGAGGAAGAGGATGGGCGTGAGCTGGCGACCGTCAACAACGCTGACCTCACTGGCCTTGTGGGAGATGTTGATGCGGGCCTTGCGTATGATACGACCAGCCATGATGTTCTCTACATAGACCACATTCGAGGAAGCCTTCGAAGGGACCCGATAGCGGATCTCTGAGGAGACTTTACGGTATTGCCGCGCCCTAGGGCTCTTGGAGCCGGAAGAGAGAAACTTTTCATACTTTGCCTGATCGAATTCTACAACAAGCAATTCGACCATTCTACCCATGCAGGTGACGTCACCTTACACCACGACTTGCACATCAGTAAAGAAAGTAGTCCTCAGCGGAGTCGCCATCTCTTGTTTGGCTCGAAAAAAATTTAGAGGATTGTAATAAAGTTTCCTTGAATCAATAAAAAATTACAACAATCTCAAATAATCCTGATTACAAGAGAGAGAAGATATTCAAGCTCAAATCTTCTCTTTATTTAATGTTGGGTTCTTGATGTAGCGATGGGAAGTGAATCTTGTTTTCTATTGACTGGGCAAATGTCACGATCATTTAGGAATCTTCTCTTTGGACTATAAATGGAGTAGCACAGCTCCTGTCAATAAAATCTCAAAGAGATTTGAGGTAAGAACAAACTTGTACTCAGCAAGTTGTTAGAAGAGTTGAACTCTTAAGTATTCTCAGCTAGAAGTTCTGATCAAAATTCTCCAATTCGATCCAAAAACTTCAGCCCCTCTTTAGTAGCAAACTGAGCTATTTATGGGGGTCTCAGGGGTAAAACTGTTCCCTAAAAACCCTCCATAATGGGGGTTAACTCCCTCATAACGTGGGTAGTAATTGACCCAATAATGAGGGCAGTTATAACCGAGGCGTAGAGCTTCTCTGTAGTCAGAACGCGGGCTTCGAGTCTCGCATTTTGGATGCCGACTTCGAACCTTACTAGACGCGGGCTTCATGCTTTGCGTCTTGAGATTGCGCTGCAGCTGGGACGCGAGCTTCAAACCTCGTGTCTTGGTACTGCAGTGATGTAAAGACGCGGACAAAGAGTCGCGTCTTGATTATTACAGTGTAGCTGGGAGACGGGCTTTGACCCTCGCGTCTTTGTACTGTATTAATGTTGAGGTACGGGCTTCATTCTCTGCGTCTTAGCACTACACGAATAACTATAATTAGCCTCCCATCTTGAGATTAGCCTCTTGATTGAGGCAAAACCTGCACAAAAATACGGAATTTTAGAACTTAAGAATGAAAAATGTGCAAGTGCTCAATTCTTCCGCTATAGCAAGTGGCTATGCGGGTCGTGATCCACAAGGAGGGTTTGCGATGGAAGCTTTTTACAGTTTTATTGAATCGTTAAACGAAAGTTCTTCTTCTGTTTTTAAAGTTAAGAAAATGAAAAAGAAAGTTGTTAAAGTTAGAAGAGAAAATGAAAGATGAAGAAGGTGGAAAATCAGAAAATAATAAAGTGGATTATGTACAAATGAAGTGAATGGAGAGAAATAGTTGGAAGAAGTGTTGTTGGTATAATTTACAGAAATGAGAAAAGAAATAAAAACAAATACTTACCTTCTCTCCACCAAAAACTTACCTTGAGTTCTTAGCTACGAAGTTACCTTGAATTGGAGGCATTCAGCGCATCGCCCATAAGAGTAGATTCTTGGTCTCTTCCACATTACATCATCAAGATACGCAAGCATGAAATGATATAAAGAGACTCACAATTCCATCGTCATGAGCTATCGGTGGCACTCGCAAAGGCAAGGCTCTTTCGATGCTTTTAGACTCACTTGGAAGACAATTGTACCAAGAGAAAGTAAAGTAGAAAAGAAGAAGAAGACTAAAAGAAACTATATACAAAGAGAAAACATTGATTCGATCTCATAACAATCAAAGAAAAGAAATTCATCTTACACCGGTGTCACTCCAGCTCTAGCTTCATTCTTCTTCTTCGATGAGAGTCTGATCTCCTCTTATTTACATAAATGAAAATTACAATTACATGAAAAAGAAAAACAAAAACCTAAACTAAGAAATGGAAAAACTAGTCTAAAATCCTACTCTGCATTGGCGTGCACTTTCAGCAAAGAAAATGCCTTTTTATAGGCCAAAACCTAACCACCAAGATCCCGGGGAGGTCGGGGGAGCAAACGCTCCCCCTAACTCCCCAACAAAGCCGCGGATCCGCGGCTTTTGCCGCGGATCCGCGGCAAGGGTGTGGCCAGATGGCCACACCCTGTTGGTGGATCATCTGGAGAGTTTCTTCTGGCTTTATCCTTTGTTGGTTTCTTCGTTTGATCCCTGGATTCTGACGAAATGGCCTTAGATTCTTGGCTTTAACCGATCGATTCTGAGAGGATTATTCTCAACCGGTTTCAACCTCTTGATTTTGCCCTGATTTAGTGTGTGCGAATTTATTCTGATTTAATTCAGAATTCTGGTGGGCTTTTGGGCTCATTTCTCTTCATCTCCTTAAGGATTGGGCCTGCAAATAAATCAAACAAATAATTAGGATAATGCAGGCTTTTATTCTAAAATAAGTATGGAAATGTGACATTAAATATGCAACATTAGTGACCAATCACACCCCCATACCTATCTTTTGCTCGTCCTCGAGCAAAACAACTAAACTATACTAAGGATTATTAGACCACTTTCGCAGGTCGCGCGATTGCACTGAGCATGTGCAACAAGCCGTTAAACCTCTAGGTTTCCCCTAGAGGACGAGTTTTGTCTCGTGAGGGTTTTCAGCGGATTGCACCCACAAAATCCATAAAGAAGGGAAATAAAGAGTTAGTATTTTCGAAAAGCATTTTGAAAGAGAAAAATATTTGAAATATGATTGTAAGATCTAAGCAATCTATAAGTTATAGGAAAACCAAATTTTTCATTCCTACTTAGTCTCTATTCAAAATTTGTTATCAATCAAAGTAAGGAGTCAAATTGTACTTCTCATCTAGTCTATTACTTTACCCTAAGTCATATGCACCTTGTGACTGTGAAAATTTTGACTAAGGGTTCATTAACGCCAACTCTTATGCCTTATTTATTTATATATATATATTTTTGTTTTTTTTTGGTGGTATTATTCCTTAGTTTAGGCTTTCTAATCTGCCCATGTAACGAGCCTTTAATCGATGACTCCCAAACCAGACGGTCTTAGGGCACCAGGTGAGAAGACACCCCTAGGACTTAAGGACTCGAGCAAACAAGGCCACAAAACTAAGGATTTTATTATATGAATCCCTTTTAGGCGTGAATACTTATGCTTTATTAGGCACAAATACCCAGCTTAATCAGAGGATCTAATCATCTTTCGCGTAAATACTAAGGCTTGCTTAGGCCAAAGCACCTAGCTAATCAATAATTAGATTTATTCATTTTTTTTCTTTTTTTTTTTCTTTCAAACTTATCTAATTATCTTTCGCATAAATACTAAGGCTTGCTTAGGCCAAAGCACCTAGCTAATCGATAATTAGACTTATTCATATTTTTTTTTTATATATATATATATTTTATAAGGCATAAGAATCTTTGTTTTTGACCCTAAGTGTGTAAGTGTATGAAGTGTGCATATTTCATCAAGGTAAAGATCAAGACTAAATTACTTTGACAAATATCTTCCTAACCCTAAAAATCAAACAAATAATCGTATTTTGACCAAGTATAAGAAATCCTAATTTGGACTTTCTATTCCTTAAAATTAACTTAATTTTTTACAAAAATAAGTCAAAATATTGTTTCTATTTTTCAAAAAGTTTTTAAAAGTAAAGAAAAATGTTAATTTTTTTATTTTTTTATTTTTTATTTTTTTTTTAAAGAAAAAGAATAGTTATGTTAGACCCTCCCCCAAACCTATCTCATGCATTGTCCTCAATGTATGAATTAATGCATAGATGCATGAAAAAGACGACAGGGAAGGAAAGTGTTACCTTAAGGTGGTGGTTCCGGTGGTGGTCTGATTGGTCCACGAAACGCGGCCCAATCAACTTTTCTTGGGTCTCGAAGGAACCCACCAAAAAACTCTTTAATATAACCCACTAAAAAGATAACTCCATTAAGAAGTTTTATTAAAATTTAACCCCATCTAATTTCCAAATTCCATAATTGATTTCGGAGTCAAATTTGTCAACCACCTCGTCCCAGAATGGAGTATGAAATGATAGAACAGTTGACTTGGACTCAGGAAGGACATGAACTAATACCGACTCAGGAAGGTGACTTAAGTCAAGTAAAGGTTCAGGAGTCGAAATAGGTTCAGAAATTGGGTCCAAGTCAAGAAATTGAAACTCCAGTCCACATGTATTTTCTAACAATGGAATGTGACTTAATGTGGGTGATTCCAGTTTATGAATGATAGGTGGAGGAATCAAAACTGACTCTAAAACATTACTCAAGTTTGGTAACATAACAGGAGTCAAGATTGATTAAGAAAGTTGAACTGGATCACAGATATGAGAATCTAGGTCACATATCTCATTGACTTCAATATCAAAAAATTGAGAACTTGCCAATTTGTCAATAGGATCTTCAAGAGTGTATAATTGGTCAAGTTCAATATGATCCTCACAGATGGGTGATTCAATTTCATTATGGATTGGTACAGGATCCAATGTTGACTCGGGAAAAAGATCGAAATCAGGTGAAGATACCGGAGTCATTATTGAATCAGGAAGAAGCATTGAATCACTAAGTTGGGGTTCAAGATCATATTCATTCTCAAGTTCTATTTCAGGAAAAGGAAAACTTGCTAAACTATCAATATCTTTTTCAAAATTTGGAGTTTGGGCAAGTTCAAGTGGTTGTTCTGAAATGGAATCTTGATTTCCAAAACTACATGACTCTTCGGCTCTAACAGAATAGTTAGTGACATCAGGACGGTGGGAACGTAGAGATTCGACCATCATATCTATGTCACGATTACGAGTGTTTTGAGCCTGAGTCATGGCTTCAAGCATCTTTTCATAGTTGATAGGTTCATTGTTTTGATGAAAAGATGAAGAATTGTCTTGGAAGTGGTAGTGAAATTGTGAGTCCATCAGATTTTGGGATTTGTGTTTGGACTCACGCATACTCATTTCCATAATTGATGGTTTCCTATTTTGGACGGGTGGAACTGAGTATGAATCTTGAACATAATGTGGACTGGGTGGAGAAGGAGGGCAAGGTGGTTGGAAATTATGCTCGGGGGAGGTGAATCCCCACTGACTCGGTGAAGAGTTGAAATCATTATGGAAATTATAGTTATTAGATGGGGGGTATGGGTCATATTGATTCGGATAAGACCAATCCGGCACACTAGGTTGGTCAAAGTTATGATATGCCGGGTTGGTAATATCCGAAAATGAAGTCGGTGTGTAATATGGATTATTATTGTAGTTGAAAAAATTATTATTATAGTCCATATCACACAATAGAATACAAACAAAGAAAAACAAACAAATGAACAAACAAAAAAAAGAAAAAATTCTAGCCTAAGTTAGGGTAGACTTAGGACCTAGACGACTCCTAACTGGTTAGACTGTCCACGGGAGGTCTAATGTAGACTTTAACCACAAGCTAATCAGCCAGGTCAGGGCAAGGTTGGTGGGAGGTTTTCCGTCAAAGACGTTCCTTAATTAAATAACCACCAACCTTCGGGCTTTCGGCCCTCAATCCCTTTCCTAGACACTGATTTTGCAGGAGTTAGATTCCAACATTTTTCCCCCTTAGGATAATCTCCTAATTGAGTCCGAGATGTCCCTAGGGCCAACGTCTACTCATTTTAAGTTAGGCTTGGGTTAGTGAGTGCTTGGAGATGGTTTTTGGGCTAAGGAAGGGTGATCAAATCCCCACCTTATCTTGATTTGGGTTTTGCCCTTAGAATTGATTCGTGCAAGTGTGCAAGATATAGGAAAGTAGCATTCAAAAGCAAAATCACCCAAGAATGTTTCCTAAACTATATGCTATGCATACATACCTTGTCTCCAGCTCTCTTCAACAGTAAAGTAAAAGAATTGAAAAGACTTGTGCCTAGAATGCAAATGTCTAATCAATTTTTAACTTTTAACGAATCTTTTACTGTTGATTATTAGCAGGCTTATGTTATGGCATATAAGAAAAATTAAAGTTGCAGCAAACTAGAATTTGTAAACTAAGCAGCCCTGCAAAAAGCTGTTAGTAGTCAACTCGTCCTTGCCGCGGATCCGCGGCTTTTGCCGTGGAAATGCGGCAATTCAGAGGGCCCTTGGTCTCTGCTTTTTGGAGCAGAGGCCCAGGCCACTTGTATGTCACTGCAATAATAATCTTCTACTTTGCTTGCCCTGTAACCTGCAACAGAGAAGAAAAATCGTTTAGTTCTAAAAGATTTGCAAGAAAAATTCAGATTTCAATAAAAAAACATGTTACCCTCCCCGGCAACGGCGCCAAAATTTGATTGAGGCAAAACCTGCACAAAAATACGGAATTTTAGAACTTAAGAATGAAAAATGTGCAAGTGCTCAATTCTTCCGCTATAGCAAGTGGCTATGCGGGTCGTGATCCACAAGGAGGGTTTGCGATGGAAGCTTTTTACAGTTTTATTGAAATCGTTAAACGAAAGTTCTTCTTCTGTTTTTAAAGTTAAGAAAATGAAAAAGAAAGTTGTTAAAGTTAGAAGAGAAAATGAAAGATGAAGAAGGTGGAAAATCAGAAAATAATAAAGTGGATTATGTACAAATGAAGTGAATGGAGAGAAATAGTTGGAAGAAGTGTTGTTGGTATAATTTACAGAAATGAGAAAAGAAATAAAAACAAATACTTACCTTCTCTCCACCAAAAACTTACCTTGAGTTCTTAGCTACGAAGTTACCTTGAATTGGAGGCATTCAGCGCATAGCCCATAAGAGTAGATTCTTGGTCTCTTCCACATTACATCATCAAGATACGCAAGCATGAAATGATATAAAGAGACTCACAATTCCATCGTCATGAGCTATCGGTGGCACTCGCAAAGGCAAGGCTCTTTCGATGCTTTTAGACTCACTTGGAAGACAATTGTACCAAAGAGAAAAGTAAAGTAGAAAAGAAGAAGAAGACTAAAAGAAACTATATACAAAGAGAAAACATTGATTCGATCTCATAACAATCAAAGAAAAGAAATTCATCTTACACCGGTGTCACTCCAGCTCTAGCTTCATTCTTCTTCTTCGATGAGAGTCTGATCTCCTCTTATTTACATAAATGAAAATTACAATTACATGAAAAAGAAAAACAAAAACTAAACTAAGAAATGGAAAAATAGTCTAAAATCCTACTCTGCATTGGCGTGCACTTTCAGCAAAGAAAATGCCTTTTTATAGGCCAAAAACCTAACCACCAAGATCCCGGGGAGGTCGGGGGAGCAAACGCTCCCCCTAACTCCCCAACAAAGCCGCGGATCCGCGGCTTTTGCCGCGGATCCGCGGCAAGGGTGTGGCCAGATGGCCACACCCTGTTGGTGGATCATCTGGAGAGTTTCTTCTGGCTTTATCCTTTGTTGGTTTCTTCGTTTGATCCCTGGATTCTGACGAAATGGCCTTAGATTCTTGGCTTTAACCGATCGATTCTGAGAGGATTATTCTCAACCGGTTTCAACCTCTTGATTTTGCCCTGATTTAGTGTGTGCGAATTTATTCTGATTTAATTCAGAATTCTGGTGGGCTTTTGGGCTCATTTCTCTTCATCTCCTTAAGGATTGGGCCTGCAAATAAATCAAACAAATAATTAGGATAATGCAGGCTTTTATTCTAAAATAAGTATGGAAATGTGACATTAAATATGCAACATTAGTGACCAATCACCTCTCGTATGGAATATACACTCCGTTCTCTAATGACTTATTTTCAGTGATTTTTAGACAGTCTATATATAGATGTTTGAAAATATAGACGTTGGGGTCCAAAACAGGTCAAAATTGACCTGTCGGTCGACCGGCCAAACCGTTGGGGTTATCAGTCGACCGCTCGATCGACCGCCCCAAGACAATTTGCCTATCGATCGACCGCCCGGTCGACCGAGGTCAAAACCAGAGAGTAAACTCTTTGGTCGGTCGACCGACCGGTCGACTGAGGCCAGATCTAGGTTGACCATGCAGTCGACCCTCCCAAGGCTAAGGCAGTGTGCACGTTTCTGTGCATATCGGTCGACCGCCTGGTCGACCAAGCTCTGGTCCAATCAACCAGTCGGTTGACTGCCAGCAAGCTCAGGACAGGGATTATAGGTTTGAACTCTAACTTGTTTAATCCCTATAAAATCTCATAAACCCTTATAAAATCTACAAAAATAAATTCATGTAAATACTTGAAATACAAATATGTTTGATCAAAGATCAACTCATATTACAAATAATTTGAACTATTTTTTAGGCATACAAATTTAGCTTGAAACCAAAAATTGTATTTTCAAAAACTCGTTTTATCTTTCAAGAGTTTTTGAGTAGATTTCAAAATGAAAAACTATTTTTTCAAAAACTTGTTTCATTTTTATCTTCAAGAGTTTTTGAGAAGACTTCAAAATGAAAAACTATTTCTTAAAACTTGTTCAAATACAAAAACAATATATTGAAACACATGTGAAGTATGATGTGCATGGATAGAATCCAATATACATAGTAAATTATATATTTATATTTTTGACATTAAATCCAAAAATAAAACTTATTAAAAATAAAATTTGAAATACATGAACTAGAATCATCAAAATAAGTTTATAGACAATAAGAACTATGAATGAATATGGATGAAATCTAATATACATATAAATATATAAAACTTGTTTTGATTCTATCTATACATGAAAACCATATTGTATTCTTGAAAATCTAAAAACGTATAAACGAAAACCAAAACTATTGAACTTATGTATGTGTATATCTTGAGCATATCAAGACTAATCTATTCTTACACAAGTTCTAAACAAAACTAAAATAAATCTAGACCAAAGTCTACTTGTAGATTTTCTTCTCCAAGATGACTCGATCCAAACTTGATCCAAAAGAGTTAGATGTGATCGTTGCCATGTGAACTCTTGAATCAATTCTTGTTTACTTCAATACTTTGAATGTGATTCTCTTGTTGAAGTTAAATCTCTACTAAGATGTTAATCAATATCTGAAACTTAATAAACACAAGATCATTAGCAAACTAACCTTCATAAGTTAGTCATCATCAAAACTAAGGTGAAGGGCCTCTGGGCTAACAATCTCCCCCTCTTTGATGATGGCAAAACTTATGAGGTTATATATACATTGATTAAGGCTAGGCTTCATAGAAGCTCCCCCTTAATTCATGCATATGACTAAAACGATAAAAATATGCAATGTAGCTCAAGATACTAATAAAAACACGTACATACATACATACATACATACATATTTATATGTGCATAAACAATTAATAAAAACATGCATATGAAAATAGAAATATTTCTCCCCCTTTTTGTCACACATCAACAAAGGCGTGAAGAAAGACAAACATTACCAATTGAAGGTTATTGATACCAATATTGAAAATATTAGCATATACCAAAACAAAATATTTTTCATCATAAAGAGTGAGAGTAAGATGCCAACTGAGAATAAATACCAATTAAAGGATAAACAAGAATTTTTTTTCCGCCTTTATGAAATATCAATAAAAACATAATGCATAAGCTTGTAAAGATACAAATTATCATTAAGAACATAAAACTTAGTATAAAATCAATTTGTACTAAAAAATGTATGGACATTGTAAAATAATCACAAGAAAAATCACTTGCCTTCATGTAATATTCTATTATAGACTCGGTTATGTTTGGGACAAATATGTATGCTTTAATTTTTTGACAAAACATATATATACCTTGAAGTTTGTTTTGTTTTTGAGCTTTGTAGTTTTATCTTTATATATATATAGTTCTGACATGATCTTTGTGCACTCTCTATTTTTGTTTACTCATGTTTTTAATTCATGAGAATTTATGTGCTTCATAACTAGTTGAGTATCAATTATTATGTATTTAGCATATCTTTATAAGATATATTTATGTTTTTATTCCTTACTTAAAGGATTTCGTACTAGTTTTAAATTTTTTTCTTAAAACTAGTTTCGTATTCTTTAATTGGTAAGCTTTCAAACTATGTTAAAAATTTATAAATCATATTTTTTTGAAAACCCCTATCAACAAAGGGCAGTTGGATGGGCGACTATACCTTATATACTCTTATTAAATATCTTTTCAAACTTGTGCGTGATAGGGTGGCAAGTATGAGTTATACATGATCTTAATGAAAATTCATTTTTATATACTCATATTTATTTTCTACAAGTATGCATCTTAATTTCAATTGATAATATATTGCTCTGATATTAATTGTAAGTACACCTAGAGAGGGGGTGTAACATCTCAGATTATAAAACTCCCATTTAATAATATAAATCTTGGGTTATTAAGACTATATAGAATATGAGAAAAATAAGCATGTCATATTTTTCAAGAATAGTTTGACTCAAAGGGTACAAATGTATATCTTAAGGTTTGGCAAAATAAACATATACATGAAATGAACACTCATACACATAAACAAATCCAAAAATAGGAATACAAGTTTAAAATGCATGAATCATCAAAACTAGGCTATACTAACACATTTAATGGGTACAAATTAGCATCCAAGCACAAACATATAAAGATTTATTTGTGTCCCACTACATGTGCAAGTATAAATTCTAGTCTTAATGAAAACTAACATCTAAACAAGCAATCAAATCATTAAGCATAAAACGGGAATCATAACTCAACATGATAACATAATAATCAAAACATGAATTATTAAAACAAAAAATCATAGTCAACCATATGATTTGCATGAAAAGACATATGCATAAGATCTTATGATTAACATGATAGCTAAAACATAAGGAGAACACAAAATATGGGTCCATACTAAACATGGGTGTCTCAACAACTAATCATGTAAAGCATAAGTCTAATAAACATGGCAAACATCATACTAATCATGAAACAATGAAACATGGTTCAACAAGAACAAAAATCATAAACATCCAAATGGTCATAATGCATATGCATGTGCATTAGATCTAGGGCATACATGTTAGTTTAAATAAGGTGAGAATACTAAATATAGATCCATATAAAACATGGGTGCTCAAGTAACTAAACATGTATAACACTATACTAAAGAGTATGGCATAAGCATGATGAACAATAAACCATGGCATGCTATAAATAGATGAACATGAAAAGCATGCAAATAAAAATGGGAGTTAGAGAATGATACCAAAACCGATGAAGGTGCATCTCTAATTCTCCAAACCACGGTGGTCCTCCCACCAAATCTCCTTGAGAGTGAAGCATCCAAATGGTTCTCTTTTAGGCACGGAACGCATCCACTCCAAGGCACCCAACACTCTCACGTTTTGCGAGAGCTCCCACCTACATCAAAAAGTATAGAGGTGGTCTTTGGTACCCATTTCTTTGTGGGTCCACGGGGGTTAGTATCCTTTCTAACCCAAACAAGATTAGTTGCTAAATTTTCATGATAGATACGATCATAACAAAATCTAGTAAGATGGCCTCTTCGGCCACAATGTGTACATGTGTACACATGAGCATACGTGCGATGGTGGTGACCGTGGAAAGCACGTGTGTGCCGTGAAGGGTGAACATGTAAGATGGTCCTTGTTTCTTGTGAACCAAGGTTTCCAAACGTGTATGATTCAATGTGCATTGGCTCAAAGTAGAGCCCAAACATTCAACACTTTTCTTCAAAATATTTATATCATTTTCAATAGTGGAAGACAAAGTGGAGCATGCAATAGGTATGCAAGAGAAGAAGCTATACTAGTATGGCACACATAAGAATCAATATCAATTTTTAAAGATTCATTTTTCTTAAAACCAAATCCAATTCTTTTGTAATAGAATCAATTTTATTTTTCAAAACAAGGTTATCTTTTAAAACAAAATCCAATTTAGAAGATAAAACCTCATTGTTTTTCACAACATCATTGCAATCATTTTTGTTTTTCAAAATCTCAATCTCATCAAGGGCAAGGTCTAGTTGAGATCTTAGTGAGTCACGTTCACTAGTGATCTCTTCCTTTTCTCGCAAAACCAATTCAAAATTAGAACACAAATCCTTTAATTCATTTTTCAAAACAAGGTTGTCCTCTTTCAAAAGATTGTGTTTTTTCAATAAATTTTCAAGCTTTTGAGCAAGTTTCAAATTTAACGTTTGAACTTCAACAACCATGGCAATAGGAACTAGAGCTATCATCTAATTGAGTATCCGATTGTACCTCAAGGAGTTATTCCCTTGGACCATGAGGCAACGCTCTTCGGACTTTTCTCTCTTAGATCTCCTCATCTTGTTGATAATCCTTGGAAGTTCGGGAGACGTCAATAAGCTCCAAACTGCAAAAGCTGAGTCATAATGATTAAACACCGGTAAAAGATGTTCACTAAGAGATGCTCTAAGTGTTCTAAGTGCTAATGCATTTGCCTTCTTATGCTTGCTACTATTAGGGAATGATTTCATAGTGGAGGCTTGATAAACTAGGTGTCCTAGTCTTTTCAAATGGCTACTCATATTGGCCTTCCAATCATCAAGTCTAATATGGTCAAACATAGGAGGGCTATCCATGAGAGCAAACTAAATGAGTGCAAATGAACAATGCAAATGAAGATTAGCAAACCAAGATCTCACTCCTAGGTGGTTAAACCTAAATATCAGGCGCTAGCTCTGATACCCATTGAAAGATCACCTAGAGGGGGTGAATAGGTGATTATGCTAATCTAGTCAACTTAATGCGGAATTTGAAAACTAAATGCAATACACTCAAGTGCAATCAACAAATGATGCACACACAACCAAGCCAAACAATTATGAATGCATAATATGAATATTTGCAAGGCACAAAGTAAGAGAGAGATAGAGAGAGTCAATGGATCAAGCGCAAACAACAGATATGTTACGAGGTTCGAGCACCCAGCTCTACATCCCCGCCTTCGACACACGAAGGATTTCCAATCCACTAGCTAGTCCACCTAGGACTCTCACAAGGAGTACCCAACTCCTCTCTTTACAACAACAACCTCCTCCTTGAGGCAAGCTCCAATCCAACAAACAATCACCTCACAACCCGAGGGATTAGCACAAAGCAAAACACAAGGATCACCTCACAACATGAGGGATACAACCCAAGGCACAAAGCCAAACAAAGATTGAGTTTTTAACTTGGTGGTCTAAACAACAACCACAAACAACTTCTTTCTCTCACACAAATATCCTATAGAAGAGATAGTAGATTTTAGCTCAAGTGTGGAGAAACTAATGGGATGGAAATCAAAAATCACAAAGAAAATCCTTGGGAAAAAAACTGAAACAAAGATATAGAAGTTCAATCAAAATCTTTTTCCCAAAAACCCTTTTCTTTGAAATTCCAAACCCTAGCAAAAACACCAATAGATTGTTCAATTTGAATCCAAAAACTTCTTTTGATTGCTGTGAAAACACCAGAGAGTAGGAAAAATTCACACAAAAAATCTTAGAGAAAAACTCTTGCCAAAGGGTTATTTATAGGCAAATCTGGAAACTAGCCGTTGGCAGCAGTTTTTGCCAAAATAACCCTGCCGGTCGACCGGTCCGGTCAACCGCCCAACGGTCAATTTTTGCCCGTTGGCAGCTACCGGTCGACCGCCCCGGTCGACCCAAACAAACAGAGAGCTCTGCTCTCAGTCCGGTCGACCGGTCCGGTCGACCGTCCCAGTGTCTCCAAACGTGCACAGATCTGTGCACGTCGGTCGACCGGCCCAGTCGACCGACTTCATCCTAGTCGACTTGGTCAGTTGACTTAGTCGACTGGTGAAGCCCGGAACAGAAAACTTGGTTAGAAACATATTTAAAAATTCTTTTATCATTTCTAAAAATCACCAAAAATAGTTTTATCATTTTGCATTGATATATAAACATGTGGTAAAAAGTTTAGCTCAAATATCAATCAATATGAACTATTTTTGTGTCTAATCATTTTTACCAAAAATCAAAAACTGTATTTTCTAAAACTTAGATTTTGACTAGAAAATACGTTTTGTCCAAAACTCTTCCAAATACAAAAACATGATATTTAAACACACTTAAGCATGATGCATATGGATAGAAATCCAATATACATGAAACAAATATATATCATAGTTTTTGTCATTAATTCCAAAATATGTTTTGTCAAAAATACCAAAACATATAACACATGAATAAGGAGTCAAAACTATTTGTCTAGAAATTAAAGCATGCATGTATATAGAACAAATCATATATACATTAAACCATGTAAACTTGTTTTGATCTATCCATTCATGAAAACCAAGATCGGTTAAACCTAAAACCGAAAAAACCAAAAACCAATATTCAAAATATGAAACGTGTGTGTTGTGAACTTGAGCATTATCATACTGTTCTAATCTTTACAAATTTGGATCTAAATACAAAACTTAAACTATGGTACCGAAGTCTTCTTGTAGAGCGCAATCTCCAAGCCGACTCGATCCAAGACTCCTTGATCCATCGAGCAAGTGCTATATGTGATCTTGACGCTCGGGCTCTTGAATCAACATGTGAAAGATGTGTGGAGGCTTTCACTAACTAATAACTTGATTAATGATCTGAAACTAAACTCACAAGATTATTAGTACACATAACTACATGAGTTAATCATCATCAAAACTAGAGTGGAAGGCCTTTGGGCCAACAACATGGTGATTCAAGAGCCCGAGCGACAACGTTATATCTAGCACTCGTTAGAGTCAAGCTCGTGGATCACGGTTTGGATCGAGTCGGCTTGAAGACGGAGTTCGTCAAGTAGACTTCTGTACATAGTTTAGATTTTATTTTAGATTCATTTGTAAAGACTAGATAGTGTGATATGCTCAAGTTCACACACACACACTTGTTTCTTGTTTCATGATTATTGGTTTAACCGATCTTGATTTTCGGTTTACCGATCTTGATTTTCATGAACAGATAGTATCAATACAAGTTTACATGGTTTAATGTATATTAGATTTGTTCTATATACATGTATGCTTCATATCTTAGACAAACTTATTTTGATATGCCTATTCATGTGTTTGGAGTTTTGTATTTTAACAAAACATATTTTCAGATTTAAATATCAAATTGATATATATCTTTATATGTATATTGGAGTATATCCATATACTACATGCCTAAAAGTTGTTTAAATATCATGCTTTTGTATTTGGATGAGTTTTGGAAAAATCGGATTTCCATTTGAAAAATCCAAGTTTAAGAAAATACAGTTTTTGGTTTTCGACAAAATTTGTAAGTCACAAAATGGTTCAAAAAGTTTGAAATTTGTGTTGAAATTTTTCGCACATGTTTGTATACCAATGTATTATACTGAACTTATTTTTGTGGATTTTTAAAATTTTATGGGATTTATTTGACAATAAAATTAAGTTTTCAATCCCTTATTAGTCCTGTTCTGGCTTCTGCCGGTCGACCGGACCGGTCGACCGAGTTAGAAGTCGGTCGACCGACGTGTATAGCGTGCATGCCAGCTCTGGCTGGAGGGCCGGTCGACCGGGTCGGTCGACCACCAGAGAGCTTCTACTCTTTGGAAAGCCCCGGTCGACCGGGTCGTCTCGACCGGCAGAGAGCTCTGCTCTCTGTTTCAGGCTGCGATCGACCGAGCCGGTCGATGGAGGCTCCAACGGTCGAATTTTGGACCGTTGGCGGTCGACCGGGCCGGTCAACTGACAGCCGTCTGGGCTGAAAATTGCCCCAACGACTAGTTTTTTAAAGGGGCTATAAATCCCCCATTTGAGGGGTGTTTTGGTTAAGGTTTTTGAAGGGAAAAATTTCCTACTCTGTAGTATTTTATTACTAGTTTCAAAAGAGTTTTTAGAGCTTTAAAGATTTGATCTTTGCTTTGTTTTAAAAAGGGTTGGAAAATCATTTGAAAAGAAAATTCTTTGGGAATTGGTTTGATCTTCACTTTCAATTCTATCTAGAGTTTTTCCCTAGAGTTTTTCTTTGAGTTCTTGATTTTCAAACTCTTTGTTTTCCACACTTGATCTATATCATTCTATCCTATCTATTAGGATCTTTTATTTGTAGGAAAATTAGTTTGTGGTTGTGGTAACCAACAAGTTGTAAACTTCCTTCTTTGTGATATCCCTCTAGTGAGAGGTGATTGATTTGGTATCCCTCTATTGTAAGGTGATTGTGAAAGTTGTGGTTGGCTCCTCTAGTAAGAAGTGAAGATTGTGTTTAGCTCCCTCTAGTGACAGGTGGAGTTGGTGTTGGATTCCCTCAAGTTTGAGGTGATTGTCTTGTATTGGCTAAGTGCCTACCCCTCTTGTGTGAGGTGGTGTTTGTGTTAGTTGTGCATTGCCTCTAGTGAGAGGTTGTATTTGGTTGAGAGAGGAGTTGTGTACTCCCGGTTGTATTTGCCCCAAACCCTCAGTGGAGGTTCCCTGTGTGGGAGTCCTGTGTGGACAAGTGGAATGGAAATCCTTCTGTATGAAGGCGGGGACATAGAGCTGTGTGCTTGAACCTCGAAACATATTCGTGTGTTAGCGTTTGATCTATTGTCTCTCTAACTCTCTCTCTCTTTTATATTGTGCCTTGCATCATTCATATTGTCATACATACATTATATTCTTGGCTTGTTTGTGTGTACCTCACTTGTGCTTAACCACGAGAGCTTCATATAGTGCCTCAACTCTTATTCAGAGGAATCAAGAGGAGTTAGTCCAGAGCCCTTCACCGGAAATTCGGCTACACTCATTGGTTGCATTAAGTGTAGTTGCAATTTAGTTTTAATTTCCGCATTTAGTTCATTAGATTAGCAGTACACCTATTCACCCCCCCTCTAGGTGTACTTTCAATTGGTATCAGTGCCTATGCTCCTGATATTTGGTTTAACCACCTAGGAGTGTGATCTTGGTTAGCTAATCTATCATTTATTTTGCACACTTTTATATTGTTTACACACACTCATGGATTGCTTATCACCTCCCATGTTTGATGTCTCCAACATTGACATGTGGAAATTTAGGATGTCCATGTACTTAAAAATCCTAGGCTTGCATGTTTTCCTTACCGCTACCAAGAAATCCTATCTTGGTAATAGCAAGCATATAGAGGCCAAAGCACAAGCCCTTGAGGCACTTAGAAGCACGCTTAACAAAGAATATTTGTGCTTAGTTTCTAGCTGTGATTCCGCTTTTGCAGTGTGAAACACGTTGACTTCCTCTGAGCTTCAAACGCCCAACATTGTGGAGGATGAATCTAGTGGAGAATCCGAGCAACAATGCTACATGGTCCAAGGGAATGACTCCCTTGAGGTATTGATTAGTCACATATATTGCATTTACATTGTCACCTTACTATACTTTTTAGCTAATAAATCCTATTAATAAGTCTTCTTTTTTCTTTGTTAAATGTAGGCCCAAGTGCTAAAAGAAAGAAAAGAGAAACAAGCCCAAAAGCCCACAAATTCTGATTTAATTCAGAATAAATTCGAAATCAAGGAATCAGGGCAAAATCTTGGCATATCAAGAGGTTGTGAAGAATCCTCCCTGAATCAAGCGGTTGAAGCCAAACAATCAAAGGCTGTTTCGTCAACTTTTGGAGCAGAAACAAGAAAACCAAAAGAAGATACGGGAAATTCACCAAGCCAGGGGAGCCAGCCAACTGGGTGTGGCCACCTGGCCACACCAGGGCCGCAAAAACATGGCCCAAGCCGCGTTTTCACGGCCTTGTTACATCAGTTAGGGAGCGTTTGCTCTCCCAATCTTCCCGGGATCCTCCCCTTTTGGTTTTTCCCTATAAATACCAGTTTCAACAGAGCAAAAAAGCCGAAGACTAGGATTAGAATTTGTATTTATTTTCTAAGGATTTAGGCTCTTGTTAGATAGTGCAAAAGTTATTTTCTTGTTTTTCAATTTGTAGTCCAGTATCAATACTTGTGAGAGAGAGGAATTGAGTGCTTGTACTTAAAGATTGAAGTGACAGCAATACAAGAATCAAGCCACATTTTCTTCCACTCTTATTTCGGTATGTCAAGCATTATTTACTTGCTTTCTTCTTTGTTTTTCATGAGTAGCTAGATCAGTTTTCTGGGCTCACTATTGTACCTCTCTCAGTTCTTCTTCTCTTCTGGTTTTTAAGAAAAAGACCTAATGAATCATTTGCATGCCTTACTTAAAGCCTTTCTTCTTGAAAGTGTTCTTGAAGGCACATGAGGATGGGCTTGGATTGTTAAACTCTTACTTCTTTCATGAACGTTTCTTGAACTATTTTTACTTCATTCTTGCTTCTTCGTGCTTGATGATTTAATATTCGATTCTAAACGATTTTTCAAAGAAAAGAGTGAAATCTTCCAACCATATTATGTGCTTTACTTCAAACTTTCTAAAATCAACTTTAAGTTTTGCCTATGATCAATTTGAGGTATTTAGGATTTCAATAGAAGAATGAACGATTGAGTAGTGAGATAGTGAGCCCAGATTTTCTTCCTTATTATAATCAACAAAACAATTTTTTGAGCTTTTTAAATCACCTTCTCCAAAGCCTTCTCTAAAAGTTGCAATTTCTCTTTTAATCATCTCCTTCTTTCCATTCTCTTTTCACTTAAAAAACGAACACAATTCTTTGTTTTTAAATGAATCACCGAAAAGCTTTCATCGCATTCCTCCTCGTGGACACGACCCATTAGCCACAAGCTACACGGTAAATTCTTAACTCTTTGATTGTTCTTTTTTTTAGCAATCAAATTTTTGGCGCCATTACCGAGGAGGGAACGGTGTGTTTGTTTTTTAACAAGGTTTGTGTGTTGTTTCAGGGACTTGAAGATTCAGATCTGGCATTCAAGCTTTGCAAGAGAAGACTTGCAAATTCTGTGTCCCTACTCTCGAAAGTAGAAACAGAATTTCAAGAAATTGCGTTGCAAAAATTAAAAATTTCATTGGACTGCTAAAACTCTTTTTTGCAGGACATATTGCTCGCAAAAAAATTAAGTTTTTGTATGTTGTATTCTTTCTATATCTGCTTTCCACCATCTCTGTTTTAAACCAACAGTAAAACACTTGTTGAAAAGTTCAAAAAAAATTGATTAGACGTTTGCATTTTAGGCACGTGTTTTTCAATTCATTTACTTTACTGTTGAAGAGTGCTGGAGAAAGGTACGTACGCATTGCATTCAGAATAGGACTTATTTCTGGGTTGATTTATATCGCTTTGAGTGAATCTTGTTTATCTTGTACACTTGCACAAAATTGATTTTAAGGGCAACACCCAATAACAAGATAAGGTGGGGATTTAATCACCCTTCCTTGGCCCAAAAATCAGATTACAAGCATTCACAAACCTAAGCCTAAGTAAAATCTAATAGACGTTGGCCTTAGGGACATCTCGAACTCACTAGGAGATTATACTAAGGGGGAAGGTGTTGGAAATTGACTCCTGCCAAATCAGTGTCTAGGAAGGGGATTGAGGGTCGAAAGCCCAAAGGTTGGTGGTTACTTAATTAAGGAACGTCTTTGACGGATAACCTTCCACCAATCTTGCCCTGACCTGGCTGATTAGCTTGTGGTCAAAGTCTACATTGTACCTCCAGTGGACAATCAACCAGTTAGGAGTTGTGTAGGTCAAGGTTACCTTAGACTAGGCTTGGTTGCTTTCTTTTCTTGACTATTGGTGAACTTTCTTGTGATTGTGTTTGTGTATGAAACTGTGGTCAGAGACCCTAATTCATCTAGGTTAACTAGAAACACATCACCACCCAAGTTCGAAATAAGACTAGAATCGGTTATGGATCGACCAACATCTTTGCAGGATAGGTTCTATCCCATTAGAACATCACTTCCATCCTGCATCCAACTTCCATCGGTTGGTGAACATAACTTTGAGCTTAAGCCACAGTTCATCAATACACCCCCTAAATTCCATGGCTTAGAGTCCGAAGATGCTTATTTCTTCATAAGAGAATTTGAAGAAGTATGCTTAATGATGAAAATCTCACACCTTGCAGATGATGCTATTAGGTTGAGATTGTCCCATTTGCTCTTAAGGACCTAGCCAAGAAATGGCTCTACAGCTTAGCAGCTGGCTCTATCACATCTTGGGATGGTTTCGTCAAGGTCTTCTTGAAGAAATTCTATCCAATCCACAAAATCGCTCTCGTTAGGAAAAACATCATGCAATTCAAGTAAGAACCTAGTGAACCCTTTTGGAGGTACTTTGAACGCTTCAAAAACCTCCTTGTCCAATGTCCTCATCATGGAATAGAAAATGGCGACAATGCCAAATTCTTTGTGATAGTTTAGACTACTCGACAAGACCCTCTTATAAAGCATGTGCCAAGGGGGATTCTTGCAGAAGGATGAGCATGAAGGATGTGATTTATATGAGAATCTAGCTGAAAAGACCATCCAATGGAACCTACTAGAGAAAGCTCTAGAAATCCAAACTCTATCTCTTCAAAAGGAGGTCTCCATTCGATTGAATCATTCATAACTAACGAGGCTAAGTTAGCTAACCTAGCGAGAAGACTAGAAGCTCTAGAAACTAAGGAACCAAGTCCAGTCAATCAAGTCAGCCAAAACCAATTTCCAACTCCAGGTTATACTTACTGTCAGGCCATGAATCATGTGTTTGAAGAGTGTCCTGTATTTCAAGCTTACGAACACTTTCTTGAACCGATGAATGCGGCCTTCTCAAGGCCGAACAATGATCCTAATGCTCCAACATACAATCTTGGCTGGAGAAATCACCCCAATTTCTCATGGAGTCAACAAAATAATGACCACCCACGGTCAAACCATGCAAGCCACTTCCATCATTCCAATAATTCTTCCAATTATCAACCTAACTTTTCCAATCACCCTCACAATTCTCCCAACAATTTTTCAAATTATCAACAAAATTTTCCAACCAAGCTCCACCATCTTCCTTCTAGAATCCTCAACTCGAAAGGAGAATTACTGATTTTGAGAGAAATATGAAAAGGTACATGAAGAACCAAGAATCCCTCATGCAAACAATACAAAGGCTAGAGGGCCAAATGAGCCAGTTAGCCAACCCACAACATGAGAGGCAAAAGGGTACCTTGCCCAGTCAACCAATTATGAGTCCTAGGAATTCACAACAAGCTCATTTGGTTGAAGATCAATCACTGAATCAATGTAATGTTGTTCATACATTGAGATCGGGAAAGAAGTTGATAACCAAGTGTCAACACCACCTAATCCTAGTCAGCACAATCACACTTCAGCATCCACCTGATCTAATCCCACTCCTCCTAAATTTGATGAATCTGAAAAAGGTAAGTCAACCAGTCATGTGCACCAGCCTATAGCACCATTTCCTAATAGGCTGAAAACAACAAGCAAAATTCACACATGGATAAGATAATTGAGATCTTTAATCAAGTGAAGATAAATGTGCCACTTCTTGATGCCATCCAACAAGTCCCATCTTATGCTAAGTTTCTTAAGACATGTGCACCAAGAAGAGAAAGACTAGTGTTCCTAAAAAGGTCTTCTTAGCCACTAACATTAGTGAGCTGCAATCGGATCCGATCCCTGTTAAGTACAAGGATCCAGGTAGTCCAACCATTGCCTGCACAATAGGACAAGCCAAAATTAGTCGTGCACTTCTTGACTTGGGGGCAAGTATCAACTTGTTTCCATTCTCAGTTTATCAACAACTCGGGTTGGGCGATCTTTGTCTAACTCGAGTCACTATCCAACTGGCTGACCGTTCAGTAAAAGTCCCAAAAGGAGGATTAATGATGTTCTTATCCGGGTCGGAGAGTTTATTTACCCTGTCGATTTCATAGTTCTAGAGACACAACCCGTGTCCAACTCTAATCATAGGGCTCAAACTCCTGTTATCCTAGGCGACCATTCCTTGCTACTGCCAATTCCATCATCAATTGTAGGAATGGATCCATGAGGTTAACTTTTGGGGACATGACTAGAGAAGTCAATGTCTTCACCTAGAAAAACAACCTCGTAAGATAAGAAATCAAACATTTGAGGTAAACTTTGTTTAAAACAATTGTGATGAAGAGAGTGAAGATTTAGAAGATGAGTCGCTGTTTCTTAATAAATTATTTAAAAATGAATGCGATTATGTTGATGAGAAGGCATATGTCGAAGATCCTAATGTTAGAATACCCTTGAAAAGGGGAAATTTGATTTGAATATCTTCACTTACGATGAGCCAACCAATAATGTATCACAATAGGATATAATTCAAGAACCTCCGATTGACATACTCTTTGAAAACCTCTTCGAAGAAGAACTCATGTGTTTGGGTGAACCAACTAGGGATCTTTTGTTTAATTGCACATTTTTAGGGGAAAGTGTTGACATAAGCTTTGAGGAGATATATGAAACTGAGTTAGAATTCCTAGGAATTCATAGTGAGGAAGTTTCAACTGAGAAGTTTGGTGGTGATAAATTTTTGAATAATGATTGTAGCAATATAAGGAAGAAACACCCAAGAAGGTGAGACTGGGGAGAAAACAAGCTAAAATGACAAAACAAGTGGCCTCCCCACTGTGCCCTATAAAGATGACCCATTGGAATGATGGGAAGAGAGCTAGAGGAATAAGACCGAAAAAGACCTAGGTGTGGGAGAAACTTGATCTTGTACATATTCTTATATAATATATGCACCTCTTTTACATTTCATTTCATGCATGTATACATTTCTTTCATACATTGGGGACAACGCATGAGATAAGTGTGGGGAGGGTTCTAACATGTAACATGATGACTACTATAACTTGAAAAAAAAAACTTTTTGAAAGGTTAGAACAAGATTTTGATATATTTTTTGTAAGAAATTAAGTCTATTTTAAGGAATAAGAAAATCATAATTAGGATTTCTTATACTTGGTCAAAGTCAGATAACTTATTTGATGTTTAGGGTTAGGAAGAAAAATTGTGAAAGTAATTTAGTCTTGATATTTACCTTGATGAAATATGCACACTAAATACACTTACACACTTAGGGTTTAAAAACAGAGACTCTTATGCCTTATAAAAAAAATATATTATGAAAAATATATAAACAAATCTAATTATTGATTAGGTAGGTGCTTTGGCCTAAGCAAGCCTTGGTATTTATGCAAAACATAATTAGATAAGTTTGAAAAAAATGTATATATATATAAATCCTCTGATTAAGCTGGGTATTTATGCCTCATGAAGCATAAGTATTCACGCCTAAAGGGGTACATTTCATAAATAAAAACCTTGATTTCGTGGCCTTTTCTGCTCAAGTGTTTAAGTCCTTGGGGTGTTTTCTCACCTGGTGCCCTAAAACTGTCCGGTTTAGATGTCACTGACTGAGGCTCGTTACATGGGCAGATTAGAAAGCCTAATGAAATTGAGGAATAAAATCCACCAAAAATATATAAATAAGGCATAGGAGTTGATGTTAAAGAACCCTTAGTCAACTTCACAGTCACAGTAGTGCATACGACTCAGCGTAATTAATAGACTAGATGAGAAAAATAATTTGACTCCTTACTTTGATTGATGACATGTTTTTGAATAGAGACTAAGTTTAGGAATAAAAAATTTGATATTCCTATAACTTATAGATTACTTAAACTCTCACAAATATATTTCAAATATTTTCTCCTTTAAAATGCTTTTCGAAAATACTAATTTTTTTCTCTTTCTTTATGGATTTTGTGGGTGCAATTCACTGAAAACCCTCACGAGACAAAACTCGTCCTCTAGGGGTAACCTAGAGGTTTAACGACTTGATACACATGCTCAGTGCAATCGAGTGACCTGCGAAAGTGGTCCAATAATTGATTAGAATTAGTCTGATGTTTTACTCGAGGGCGAGCAAAAGATAAGTGTGGGGTGTGATTAGTCACATATATTGCATTTACATTGTCACTTTACCATACTTTTTAGCTAATAAATCCTATTAATAAGTCTTCTTTTTTCTTTGTAAATGTAGGCCCATGTACTAAAAGAAAGAAAAGAGAAACAAGCCCAAAAGCCCACCAAATTCTGATTTAATTCAGAATAAATTTAAAATCAAGGAATCAAGGTAAAATCATGACATATCAAAAGGTTGAGAGAATCCTCCCTGAATCAAGCGTTTGAAACCAAACAATTAAAGCTGTTTCGTTAACTTTTGGAGCAGAACAAGAAAACCAGAAGAAGATACGGAAATTCACCAAACCAGGGGAGCCAGCCAACTGGGTATGGCCACCTGGCCACACAAGGGCCACGGAAACACGGCCTAGTTACATCAGTTGGGGGAGCGTTTGCTCCCCCAATCTTCCCGGTATCCTCCCCTTTTGGTTTTTCCCTATAAATACCAGTTTCAACAGAGCAAAAAGGCGAAGATTAGGATTAGAATTTGTGTTTATTTTCTAAGGATTTAGGCTCTTGTTAGATAGTGCACAAGTTGTATTCTTGTTTTTCAATTTGTAGTCCAGTATCAATACTTGTGAGAGAGAGGAATTGAGTGCTTGTACTTGAAGATTGAAGTGACAGCAATACAAGAATCGAGCCACATTTTCTTCCTCTTATTTCGGTATGTCAAGCATTATTTACTTGCTTTCTTCTTTGTTTTTCATGAGTAGCTAGATCGGTTTTCTGGGCTCACTATTGTACCTCTCTCAGTTCTTCTTCTCTTCTGGTTTTAAACAAAAAGACCAAATGAATCATTTGCATGCCTTACTTAAAGCCTTTCTTCTTGAAAATGTTCTTGAAGGCACATGAGGGTGGGCTTGGATTGTTAAACTCTTACTTCTTTCATGAACGTTTCTTGAATTATTTTTACTTCATTCTTGCTTCTTCGCGCTTGATGATTTAACATTCGATTCTAAATGATTTTTCAAAGAAAAGAGTGAACTCTTCCAATCATCTTATGTGCTTTACTTCAAACTTTCTAAAATCAACTTTAAGTTTTGCCTATGATCAATTTGAGGCATTTAGGATTTCAATAGAAGAATGAACGATTAAGTAGTGAGATAGTGAGCCCAGATTTTCTTCCTTATTATAATCAACAAAACAATTTCTGAGCTTTTTAATCACCTTCTCCAAAGCCTTCTCTAAAAGTTGCAATTTCTCTTTTAATCATCTCCTTCTTTCCATTCTCTTTTCACTTAAAAAACGAACACAATTCTTTATTTTTAAACGAATCACCGAAAAGCTTTCATCGTATTCCTCCTCGTGGACACGACCCGTTAGCCACAAGCTACACGGTAAATTCTTAACTCTTTTTGTTCTTTCATTTTAGCAATCAGGTATATTCGGAATCTCAACTAGATAATGATGATGCTAGTTCTTCTAGTAATGATTATGTTGATCTAAATGCCTTGAATGAAGAACTTTTTATTGTGTGTTAAAAATTGTTAGAAAAGTATAATCTTTTGAAAAAGAGACTTTTGCTTTGAATAAAGAAAATGAAAATTTGTCTTCTAGACTTGATTTGGTTTTGCAAGAGAAGAAAGAGATTTCTAGTGAACGTGACTCACTTAAATGTCAACTAGACCTTACCCTAAAGGAAAACGAATTTTTGAAATCTAAAAATGATTGTAATGAAGTTTTAAAGAAAAATGAAAACTTATCTTCAAAAGTTGATTTTGTTTTAAAGAGAATGATTCCTTGAATATAAAAATTATTTCTATTACAAAGGAATTGGAAATTGTTTTAAAGGAATTGTTTCTTTGAAAAATGATTTAGATACACATGTTTGCTATGCTAGTGTAGTGTCACCATCTAGCTCACATATTGCTTGCTCCACTTCTTCTAACTTTGAAAATAATATATCTATGCTTAAGAAGAATAGATTGTGTGGGCTCCACTTTTGAGCCAATGTGCCTTGAACCATACACGTTTGGATTCATTGTTTCGAAAGAAACAAGTTCCATCTTTGCATGCACACATATCACGGCATACACATGCTCCTCACGTACACACCCATAACACGATGTATGCTCATGTGTACACATGTACACATTGTGGACGTAAGGGCCACCTTGCTAAGTTTTGCTATGATCGTATACATGATGTAAATTTAGCAACTAAATTTGTTTGGGTTAGGAAAGGAGCTAACCCCATGGACCCAAAAGAGTATGGGTACCAAAAATCACCCCTATTGTATTTGATGTAGGTGTGGGCTCTCGCATGACGTGAGAGTGATGGTACCTTGAAGTGGATGCGTTCCAAGCTTAAAGAAGACTATTTGGATGCATCACTTTCAAGGAGTGTTTGGTGGGAGGACCACCTTGTTTTTAGAGACATGGAGAGTTGCCCTTATTGGTTTGGTAATGATCTCTAACTCCCATTTATGTTTACATGCTTTCATATTATTCAATTTTTAGCATGTCTTGATGTTTTATGATTAGTATGTTATATGACATGAGATTTAGATTAGTGATATAATGTTTAGTTATTGAGACACACATGTTTAATACGGATTTATATCTCAGTGTTCTCACTTTGTTTTTAACTAATGTGTATGTCCTAGATCTAATGCATGTGTATATACATATTGATCATATGGATGTTTATGAGTTTTGTTTTTAACTTTTATGCTTCATGTTTTGATTACATGTTTGGATGTTAGTTTACATTAAAACTAAGATATATACTTGTATAACTAGTGAGCCAAAAATAGACCATTATATGTTTGTCCTTGAACGTTCATTTGTACTCATTAGATGCACTAGTATAGTCTAGTTTTGATGATTCATGCATTTGACTTGTATTCCCCATTTTATACATATTTTTCGTGTTTATGTTTAACTTCATGTATATGTCCATTTTGTCTAAACTATTAGATATACATATACATCCTTGAGCCACTTGCCTTCATGCATATACTTTTGTGGACTCGTTGTTTAGATATGTATGTATACTTTAGTTTGAACATGACATACATATGCCTTGAAGACTAAATTGTTTTGATTATTTTCATGTTTTAAGAAATTTCATAATTGAGCTAAATTGACTATTCTCATGATTATATCTTTCACACAAAACTTGTACACTCACATTATTTGAGGTTTTTTCATGATTTTGTTTTCATGAGTCATATATGGGCTTTATATCTTTTGAGTGTCAATTGTTGAGTGATTTTAATGTTTCATGAAATATATTTTTGTTTTATTCCTTGCTTGAAGGATTTCATACTAGTTTTCAAATTTTTCTTAAAACTAGTTCGTATTCTTCATTGTGATAGAGCTTTTCAAACATACTATATTTTCACACTATTTTTGAAAACCCTACCCATTAAAGGGAGGTTGGTTGGGCGACCATGCCTTGTATGCTTATTATTGAAATTTTTTTAAACATGTGCATAAAATGGGTGGAAAGTAATATGAGTTATATACTTAATCTTATTGCGTTTTCAATTAGTATCATTAGATCCTTTCAATTGGTATCACTATTGACATTCTTTTTGTATACTCATATATATTTTATTTGTGCTTACTATATCTCTATATCCTTGAGCACAAATTTTGGTTATGCTAAGCTTAATTTCTTTAATGACTATTTTATTTCAATGGACTATGTTTCAATTGGTATTTGATACAAGCTTATGCATCATTTTATTTAGTTTTTCATAAGGGGGAGAAAATTCACATTTCACCTTTCAATTGGTTTTGGTACTATACTCCCACACTTTATGTTAAAAATGATTAAAAAGAATATTGATTATTTTTGGTATCATATGCCTTTAATGAAAAATTACTTTCAATTGGTACTAATCTTTACAAATTGGTATCAATTGGTATTTAAATCAATATTTGTTTTATGTACCACATTGTATACTTTCAATTATGTACTTTCAATTGGTATGTTTTGTTTCATTGATATCATGATGCACTAATTTGATATATTTTTTTCTTTCAATTGGTATCAAGAAAGTTTTGTTTTGATTTCACCCCTTATTAATATTATTTTGTTTAAGACAAAAAGGGGAGAATATTATTTTCTTTGACCCCTTTGTTGATGATTAACAAAAAGGGGGAAGTATTTGAGTTTATATGCATGTTTATTATGCATGTTTATTGTCTAGTGATTATCTTTACAATTGGTATTAAGAATTTTGTTTTATTGATTGGTATCAAGAGGCCTTGATTGGTATCAAGAGCTTAAGTTTTTTATTGAAATGTTTTTTATTGAAATTTTTATTGGTATCAAGAGCTTAAAACAATTTTGTTTTATTGATTGGTATCAAAAGGCCTTGATTGGTATCAAGAGCTTAAGTTTTTTTATTGAAATATTTTTTTTATTTATTGAAATTTTTATTGGTATCAAGAGCTTAAGAACATGTTTATTTTAAAAGGAAAAGGAATTTATTTTAAAAGTTTGGTATCTAGAGCATGTTTATTTCATGTTTGGTATCAAGAGCATGTTCATTTTATTATTTTATGCATGTTGATACATATCCATGTTTAGTATTCATTGCATATCTTATTATTTATTACTATGCATGAGTTAAGGGGAAGCTTCTTTGAAGCTTAACTTTAATCCATGCATATATAACTCCATGAGTTTTGTCATCATCAAAAGGGAGAGATTGTTGGCCCAGAGGCCTTCCACTCTAGTTTTGATGATGATTAACTCATGTAGTTATTTTACTAATAATCTTGTGATGTTTAGTTTCAGATATTTAACCAAGATATTAATATGTGATTAGCTTCAACAAAGGTATTTTGGAGCTTCTCACATGGTAATTCAAGAGCCCGAGCGACAAAGTCATATCTAGCACTCGTTGGAGTCAAGCTCGTGGATCACGGTTTGGATCGAGTCGGCTTGAAGATGGAGTTCGTCAAGTAGACTTCGGTACATAGTTTAGATTTTGTTTTAGATCCATTGTAAAGACTAGATAGTGTGATATGCTCAAGCTCACAACACACACACTTGTTTTTTGTTTCATGGTTATTGGTTTTCGGTTTTTAGTTTAACCGATCTTGGTTTTCATGAATAGATAGAATCAATAAAAGTTTACATGGTTTAATGTATATTAGATTTGTTCTATATACATGTATGCTTCATATCTTAGACAAACTTATTTTGATATATCTATTCATGTGTTTTTTTTTGTTTTAACAAAACATATTTTTGGATTTAATATCAAAATATTGATATATCTTTATATGTATATTGGAGTATATCCATATACTACATGCCTAAAAGTTGTTTAAATATCATGCTTTTGTATTTGGATGAGTTTTGAAAAAATCGGATTTCCATTTGAAAAATCCAAGTTTTAGAAAATACAGTTTTTGCTTTTCGGCAAAATTTGTAAGTCACAAAAATGGTTCAAAAAGTTTGAAATTTGTGTTGAAATTTTTCACACATGTTTGTATACCAATGTATTATACTGAACTTATTTTTGTGGATTTTAGAAATTTTATGGGATTTATTCAACAAATAAAAACCAAGTTTTCAATCCCTTATTAGTCCTGTTCTGGCTTCTGCCGGTCGACCGGACCGGTCGACCGAGCTAGGAGTCGGTCGACTGACATGCACAGCCGTGCACGCTAGCTCTGGCTGGAGGGCCGATCGACCGGGTCGGTCGACCGCCAGAGAGCTTCTGCTCTCTGGAAAACCCCGGTCGACCGGGTCGGTCAACCGGCAGAGAGCTCTGCTCTCTGTTCCAGGCTGCGGTCGACCGGGCCGATCGACCAAGGCTTCAACGGTTGGATTTTTGACCGTTGGCGGTCAACCTGGCCGGTCGACCGACAGCCGTCTGGGCTGAAAAATTACCCCAACGGCTAGTTTTTTGAAGGGGCTATAGATACCGCATTTGAGGGGTGTTTTGGTTAAGGTTTTTGAAGGAAAAATTTTCTACTCACTAGTGTTTTATTACTAGTTTCAAAAGAGTTTTTAGAGCTTTAAAGATTTGATCTTTGATTTGTTTTAAAAGGGTTGGAAAATTATTTGAAAAGAATTCTTTGGAATTGGTTTGATCTTCACTTTTAATTCTATCTAGAGTTTTCCCCTAGAGTTTTTCTTTGAGTTTTTGATTTCCAAACTCTTTGTTTTTCACACTTGAGCTATATCATTCTATCCTATCTATTAGGATCTTTTATTTGTGGGAAAATTAGTTTGTGGTTGTGGTAACTACCAAGTTGTAAACTTCCTTCTTTATGATATCCCTCTAGTAAGAGGCGATTGATTTGGTATTCCTCTATTGTGAGGTGATTGTTGGAGTTGTGGTTGGCTCCCTCTAGTGAGAGGTGGAGATTGTGTTTAGCTCTCTCTAGTGAGAGGTGGAGTTTGTGTTGGATTCCCTCAAGTGTGAGGTGATTGTCTTGTATTGGCTAAGTGCCTACCCCTCTTGTGTGAGGTGGTGTTTGTGTTGGTTGTGCATTGCCTCTAGTGAGAGGTTGTATTTGGTTGAGAGAGGAGTTGTATACTCCCAGTTGTATTTGCCCCAAACCCTTAGTGGAGGTTCCCTGTGTGGGAGTCCTGTGTGGACAAGTGGATTGGAAATCCTTCTGTGTGAAGGCAGGGATGTAGAGCTGTGTGCTCGAACCTCGAAACATATTCGTGTGTTTGCGTTTGATCCGATGTCTCTCTAACTCTCTCTCTTTTATATTGTGCCTTGCATCATTCATATTGTCATACGTACATTATATGCTTGGCTTGTTTGTATGTGCCTCACTTGTGCTTAACCACGAGAGCTTCAAATAGCGCCTCAACTCTTATTCAGAGGAATCAAGAGGAGTTAGTCCAGAGCCCTTCACCGGAAATTCGGCTACAATCGTTAGTTGCATTAAGTGTAGTTGCAATTTAGTTTTAATTTTCGCATTTAGTTCATTAGATTAGCAGTACACCTATTCACCCCCCTCTAGGTGTACTTTCAAAAATTATGGATAAGATTAAGTTTATAAACCCCTCCTAAATCATTGGTGTAGATTGAGATTCTTAAAGGCTCTTACACTTATGATGGTTGAGCCTCTTGTCATTCTTCTATAATAAGAAACCTAATCAAAATCTGATTTTGTGATACTAGTTAGATGAAAAAATTTTTATGTATGGTCTAAACTATGAATTTGAAGGTAGTTTAAGAGGAGAAGATGGAAGATTAAGTTATGTTAAAATTATTAATGTTCATATGAAATTTGCCTATGATTAAGAATTTTATATACTTAGGTTCAAAGCTTTTTTATGATTCAATTAAGTTGAAAAGGTTACAGGAAAAGTTGAGAAATTCTTAGTTTGAAGCACTTTTGAAATGGTAGTACAAAGTTGTTAAAGTCTGTTAAGATCTGAAATCTGAAACTTGGGGTTTCTTTCGTATGGATATTTGCAGTGAAATGGGTCATGTAATGTACCATTGGAAAGATAATTGAGTCTAATTTTCAATGGCCCATGTGGTGTCCTAATCAAAGGTCTATACTGGGAATTATTGCTGAAATATGACAGGCTAGTTGAAGATATCGAGTTTCAGAATTTTGAATTTCTAGAAGATTTTTGTTTATTTAGGGTTGCTCATGGAAATTAAGCAGGTCATGTAGCATATCGTTAGAAATATCAGTAAGTCTAATTTTTAGTGAAAGTTTTCATGTCTTATTCTTATATCAAAAAGAGGAGTTATGATAAAAACATCGTCGATTGTTAGAGAGGCCAGATCCGACGAATTTCTATTTAGGAGGGATCTATGTGAAATTTATAGGAATTAATATACATGCATGTTGAGTTGAGCCTAAAATTAAACACATTTTTTTAGTAACGCATGTTATGAACGCGGGTATATCGTAATTGTTTATTAGAATATTCACTCTTTATAATAATGTCTCATTAACAATGTTTTGCATCTATACACACACACACACACACACACACACACTCGGCGTGCTGACAATTATCCTCAAACTTAAATTAGCTTTTAGTCTTATTGGTAAATAGGAAATTATTGTGTTACAGACTCCAGAAGATATGTTTTGCCCTAACATATAACCCCTTCTATGGCCTAGTAAACTGAACTATAAATAGAATATTTATTGGCAAATAATCAGTAGAGGAATCCTGAAACGTCGAAAGTTGCTTGCGCATATTATAGTTCTATCAATTTTAACTAACTGATAATTGGACAAGTTAACGGTCAACACTAAATTATACTGACGGTAGACTAATAATGAGTGGACATGAATTTATGATGAAATGTGAATATTATTTAACTGATAAAATATGCATGGACATTAATTGAAAAGAAAGATTTTTTAGCCAAAAGGCCATTAGCCCTAGTTTTGATGATAACAAAAACATATAGTTATGTTTTTAATAATTTTGTTTAACAATGTTTCAGGTTAACTATTTATTGCATTTTAGCTCCATCATAAGACTCACACATTTGGAAGCCAAGAAGATGTAGATCCCAGAGCCTAAGCACATAGAAGAGCTCAAGGATCAAGTATACTAGAGAAGACTATATATGGATTTGTATTTTTAATTTTTGTATTTTAGATAGGATTTATAGTTGTTTGTTAAACCAGATGATATAGGTTGATAGCTTTTGGGATTGACACACACACACACACATACACACACATTTCATACTCCTATGTGTTAAAAGAGTTCATAACTATTCTCTTTATCGTTTTCAAAATCAAGGTTCGAAAAAACGAATTTCAAAAAATTTGGTTTTTGATTTAGAAAAGTGTTTTTACAAAATATGGTTCTAACTTTATTTTTTGTTGATCCATGATCACACTGGTTCTACAAGTCCCTAGAACTCTATTTTGTGTTTAAAGATCAAAGTTATTTTGTCAGAAAAAGATTGGTTTCAAAAAGATTTCTATATCTTGACTTTGGCCCTTTGTTGGTCGACCGATCGGTCGACCGCAGGCAGAGCAAAATTGCTCTGTCAATCAATTGAGCGGTCGACTGACATGCACCAAAGTGCATTTGCCACTTCGGTCGACCGGGCAGTCGACCGACTGTAAGAACTTTGCTCTCAGTTGGGTCCGGTCGACCGCCTCGACCGACCGACAGAGAGTTTAGCTCTCTAACTGGGAACAACGGTTGACTGACCAGTCGATCGCTGTCAGAAATCCAACCATTGGTGGTCGACCGATATAAGAATTTTCTTTTGTATTTTTTCCAACTGCTATATTCTGTTTTGTCTTTTTTTGAGTCTTTTCCCAATGACTTTTTTTGGTATTCTACTCACGTTTTCATCTCTTATAAATAGTGGGACTATAAAAAAAAACCTCTAACTAAAGTTTAGATCAAGTTTTTACAGGTTTACATCAAGATTTAGCTTTTTCAAAAAAGACTTTCTTTTGAGCCAAAATTCCATATTCTTGATTTTTAACTTGAGCGTTCCCTCTACATCTTAACAAGCTATTTTTATTATACAATCCCAAAGAGTTTCACCTCCTCATCTTGGTTATAAGATTGTGCCTATGATCCATTTGTGATCAAGTGAAGATCAATGATTTCCTTCTATTGAGAAGTTGTAGAGGTTGCGGCCTCAAGTGAGCTAGTGAGCTCTGTGTTGGTGCTGCAGCACCGCGAGAGAGAACTTGTGAGTCCATTGAGCTCTAGTGAGAACTTATAATGATTGATGATCTAGTAAGATCAGTCATAGTGAAAAATTTTCATAGTGTTGAAGGTGGGGACATAGAGCAGTGGCTCGAACCTTGGAACATATCATCGTGTTTGTGATTACTTACTCTTTCTCTCTTCACTCTACTCTCTCTTTATTTACTTGCACACTTATATTGATTACTTATTTGTAAGTATTTCCTGTATTTTGATTGGTATTTGCTAGATTGCTAGCAAGTAAATTTTATTCCGCATTATTTGCTATTTAGTATAGTCATCACCTATTCACCCCCCTCTAGGTGATTTACAATTGGTATCAGAGCCTAATCTTAGTTTAACCCACCTAGAGAGATTCTTTCATTTGGATATATTCATTTGTTGCATTTGTTATTTGTGTGTACACTTATACTTGTTTTCATGGCATCACACAACTATTCTAGCATCAAGTCCCCACACAAATTTGATGGGTTAAATTTCCCCATTTGGAAGGTGAAAATAAACATATTTCTTAAGTCCCTAGGAGTTAGAGTTGGCAAGGCCATTACCAAAGAATTTGTTGAAACTCACGGTGATGAGGATACATGATCCGAAGCAACCGCTAAGGACTATGAGGCCAATGCTAAAACTAATATGCACTTACACAAGTATTAAATGATGATGATCTTTCTCATGTAATTAATTGCAAATCCTCTTATGAGGTTTGGAATGATCTTATCATTACTCATGAGGAGACGTCGCAAGTCAAGAGATCTAAAGTTGACTTGCTCCGTTCTCAATAAAATAATTTTTATTATGCTTGAAAATAAAAGTATCGATGAGATGCTTACTCGGTTCACCAAGATTACTAATGGATTATCTCTTTTAGGTAACACCATTGACAATGACCAAGAGATTCGAAAGATCATTAGAGCACTTCCCAAAGCTTGGGAAGTCAAGGCTACAACCATCAAGAGCTCAATGAGAGAGGAGATGGACTTCTCCGGCTTCATTGGAAATCTCAAACCTCATAAGATAAAATGAAAGTGAGAGAAGAAAGAGAGACTGCAAAGAAAAAATGATAGCTTTCAAGACTACTCCGTCATCCTTTGATGAAAAAGAATCATCGGATGACGGTAATAAGGACTTTGCCATGCTCGTTAGGAAAGTGGGCAAGATGTTTTATAAAAAGGAAAGACAAAGCAACTTTCAAAGAGAAAAATATCAAGGAGATTAGAAAAGAAGGAGGAGATGGGTTCTTACTTTTATTGCAAGAAGATGGGCCATCTAATTGCGAATTGCCCCTCACTTCAAGCCTCTACCTCCAAGAACGTGCATAAGAAGAAGAAGGCGATGGTAACCACTTGGGATGATTCGAAAACAGATTTTGAAGAGAAATTGATGTTGCACACATTTGCTTCATGGCAAACAGAGATGAAGCTTTCATGGTAAATCTCGAAACCTCTTAGAAGATAATTATTTAACTACGGATGAACTTGCACAATTTTTTTAAGAATTACAAAATAGATATGAAATTTCTCTTGCACAAATAAAAATTGAAAATGAAATGATTTTCTAAAGAATAAGCTAGAAATTGTTGTTAAAGAAAAAAATGACATCCATTTCTTTTGAGAAAATGAAAAGAATTTTGATTAATACAAACTTGTTTGTAAGGGTAAAATCCCTAATATTGCTTTTAACAAAAATGAATTTTTGGATATCCAAAAGCATATTGATGTTTTCGATACTATCTTGAAAAAGTGTGCATTTGACATGAACAAACTTGCTTCTATGTTTCCAAAGAGAAAAATTTAAAGGAATATACACCTCATTCATCTCACACACAATATGAAAAACATGCACAACATGCACATATATATCAACATAAGCATGCTTTCATGTATGGCAAAGTATACACATGCGCACATTGCAACCGCAAAGGCCATTGAGCTAAATTTTATTATGCTAAGTTAAACATGTTAAATAAAAATGTTTGAGTTCAAGAAAGTACTAACCCTATAGGATCCAAAATATTTGGGTACCAAAGAACACACCAAATTTGATTGATGTAGGTGTGTTCTCCTCCTCCAAGACATAGGGGGAGATGGTGCTTTGGTGGTGGATGCATCGAAGTTCAAAGGATCAACCATCACATTGCATCTCTATCAAGAGGCACCTATTTTAGAGATTGCCCATGGTTTGATAACTTTTTCACTTGAAAATTTTATTTCTAGCTAGATCTATATATGCGTAAGATTAGCTAGTTTTTCTTTTGTGGTAATAAGCTTTAGTTGTGTATACATATTTATCTTTTGTTTTTTTATGTCTTGCCTATATTTGAGCTAGTTCGTTAACATTACTTTTGTTCTTTACTAGCCCATAATTTGCTTGCCCATGTGTAAAGTATTTTCTCATGCTCACTTGGTTAAGAGATATTTTTGCATATATGTGTATATAGATTAATTTATTTGCTCATATTTTGTTTATATATCTATCTTGTGATTGGGTATTGTATTTAAACCATATTTAAGCAATAATTAAGATAGCAATTACGCACCTCAACACTTATCTAGCTAGAGAAATGATGAGAGAATCCAGAACTCATTAAGGGTATTCGGCTTCAATATCTTATTTTTAATAGCTTAATATATGATTTAATTATTGAAAAATATATTGTTAATATAATAATAAAATAAAAATAAAATGTTTTGATATCATTTTCATGTGTTTTTCATACCTATAGGATTTTTGGTGTTATTTCTTTATTTTATGTATAAAAATATGCAAGTAAAAATAATTTCAAACGCCCTAAATTTCTATCTTCTGAAACTATTTTAGGGTTGTCCCAGCCGACTGACCGGTCGACTGAGTTGACCTGGAATAGTTCCGGTCGGTCGGGCGGTTGACCGAAGTAACCTGATATACAAAAAAATATTTTGGCCTAAAGCTGGTCAACCGACTGTAACCGAGTTGCTCTCGGTTAGACCCCGGTCAACTGGGCGGTCGACCGTGAGTCGGGTCTGGCTGTGTTTTACCCATTTTTTAAACCCTAAATCCCAAAAATTTTCTCTTATTTCTCATCTTCATCGTTTCTCTCTCTTCATCCTCCTTATTTTTCTTCACCCCCCTTCACTTTAATCCTCCCAATTCACCTCAATCCCAAATCAAACCCTAAAATTAGTTGGATCTCTCCTCAACACTTCAAATCTGTTTGATTTCAAGGAGAATTTTTGGGTTTTTCAGGTATAATTTCTAATCTCCCAAAGTATTCTTGATTTCATAGTTTTTCTACAAATATTTCTATATTTCGTGCCAAATCCTTATTTATCATCTTTACTATGTCAAAAAGGGCTAGATCTGAGAAGGGTAAATTACCCGAACCATCTTCTAACCCTTTTGTTTCTCAGAGTGCTTTTATAAATTTTTAGTGATTCATAATAAGCATGTTATTTCTGATAGAACTGTTGTGCTCGCTGATTTTGAGTACCTGAATCTAGCAAGCAATTTGAACACAAGCTCCCTTGAATATCGTTAGCATCAAGGAACCCATTTATCCTGAGCTTGTGCACTATTTTTACTCCAATCTGACTTTTCAAAACAATCACATTAGATCTAGGGTCTAAGTAAAGACATTAACATTTCTCTAGATCGATTTGCCCATCTGCTACACCTCTCATGTGAGGGTGTAGATATTTATATATTGATCTCCATGATTTTGAATATCCTAACGGTGAATCTGCCCTCACCGCATCTCTTCTGTTTCATGATAATGACAACCCCGCTTTAGTTAGGAATGGGGAGGTGAAGTATTATACACTCACCGCCCAAGTTCTAATCAAATCGTGTTCTATAATCTCCTGTCAAAATCAGGAGAATATAGTCATGCATGGGGTTCTGCTCCCCTCTTGATCTATTACCTCCTGAAAGGCATTAGAGTTAATATTCCCAAGCTCATCATCAATTACATGGCTTCTGAGCACCTCCTGATCCCAAACTGGCACTTGCCATTTGGGATGCTCATTACTCGCCTCCTCAAATAACTAAAATTTGATCTTTCTGCTGAACGGTCCATCGAACCGTCTGTTGATATCAATAGCACTCTCCAAAAGAGGATGTGTGGTAGGAGCGTGGTCCTGCTCCTCAGCCCCTCTTATCATTCTTACTGTTTCCTCTGGATCCTCTTCAGCCTCTTCAGCCTCCATTGATCTATACACAGCTCTCTCTGCTCAGCTTCTAGAGCATGATCTGAAGATGATCGCAAATTTTCAAAGGATCAAGCATAGAGTTAACAATGAATTGCAGTATATCTGCGCTTCTATTCGCTATCTCCAGACTTGTTTCGATGAGACCTATAGTAGAAACGCTTGGCCTGTTCCACTTCTGAGAGGCCACTCGCAGCTCCTTCCTACATCGGGTCCTCCGTTTAACACTTGGGTACCTCCTCCAGCTCCTCCGAAGATCTTGACTTTTAAGAAGATTGACCCCTTTTGTTGATGATAAAAAGGGGGAGAGAGATTCTATGGAGTTATCTTAGGAGTTATCTTGGGTTTTTTTTATTTGAGTTTTTATTTATGTACTTTTTATTTGTGGACATGTGTTTTTTACATTGCAGTACTTATTTTATGGTATGTTACTTGTTTTGAGGTTGACATGAACCTCTGTATAGACAAAATTATTTTATGATAGCACTATTGTCTTTGGGAAGTTATGTATCTTTTTTTTTCTGTTGATATATTTGATACATATCTTCGGTGTGTAATATGTAGTATTTTGTATTTTTATGTATCCTTTGTAAACCAACCATCTTCCACTTGATTTGGAGGTTGGAGGTTATTGGTTGGTTGGAGGAAACCGTTTGTGCATACACAGTTGTAATTATATTCTTAATATGCATAGATGTATTGCATAGAGCTTGATTGATATATATTATTAATATGCTTTTATTGATGCATCTAACTTATATGTCATATTTTGATATATGCATGTGTTTAGGGGAGTGATTAGTCTTTAAAACTGCATATTTCATACCACATTTTCACAATTATTTAATATTAAATACTGCTAATAATACTTCTTTTATATATTTCTAGGTCCATGACATGAAATAAAGAAGAAGCCCAAAATTACCATTTAATTGGTAATTAAAAGCCTATAAAGATAGCATTGGCTTTGGAGGGCAGTTTCGTCAAAATTAGGGGCCCACAATCAGAAATCGGAACATGCAGGCGACAGGGGGACAATTGGGCAGTGTGCAGCAAGCGGCGCTGCGCGCGCCACCTCAGTACTACCGCGAAAATGCGGCTTGGGCTGCTTTCTGCGGCAATCTTATGGAGCCGCGCGCCAAGATTCGACGCGCGACTCCGTACAGATTTCCTGGTGCCTCTTTTGCTTATAAATACCCCCCTGGGTTTCTTCAGATGGAGATATGCAGAGAGTAGTATAGTTTTCTTTCCATGTTGTAGTTTAGGATAGTTTAAGTTAGTTCTTCTTCTTCCTCTTTGTATTTTTTCATTTCTTTTAGATCTTGTAATAAGGGAGAGAGAGAGTAGTACATCGGTGAAAAGCAAGAGTGTTTGTAATAGAAGGTGACAAGCTATGAAAGGTTCTCTCTTTACCTCTCTTTGTTTTCTTCTCTCTAACTCCTTTTACAAGTTTAGCTAATTTTCTCTCATGGTAACTAACTACTAACCACTAACTTGCTAACTTCTTACTTGACAATCCATATGAATCTAATAGTCTCTAATTGGTCTTACTCTTGCAAGAGCCATCGATGGCTTATGATGATGGATTCTAGCACTCTAACATTCTAACTCTCTAACAAGCTAATAATACTTTATTTATGCTTACTATTGTTTAGTTTTGATGGCTTAAGTGTAGCTTGCACTTATTTGTTAAGTTTGGATGTGAAAGTTATCGTATGGGTCATGCTTTGAAACGCTCTTGAACCAAGGAATAGTGATGGCCAATGATACATGTGAGGTAACTATCACTAAGAGGTTAGCATGGTTAGTGGAGCCATTAGTAGTTAGGAGTCATGAGATTTCTTTCTTTTTCACTTTATTTTAGAAATATTCTAAAAATCACAAATACGATCTTTTCTATGTTTCTCACTTCTTCGTGGTTCACCGTACTCTTCTCTTTTCATTCTTTGTTTTCTTTTCTTTTCTTTTCATTCTTTAAAACAAAGAAGAAACTTTAACACACACGTGAACATTCTAGTAAAGTTTTTATTGCTTCCCGTCACTGTGGATTCGACCCGTTTAGCCTCTATGCTATAACGGACATATCGAGGAAGCCAAAGCACACACACTTTAAATATTGATTTCAAAACATACACTTTTTGTACGCAGTTTTCCCCCGATCAAATTTTGGTGCCGTTGCCGGGGATGGGAACATTTTGATCTCATATTTTTGTTAACTTTTCTTCTTTATTTTTTGGTGTGCAGGTTAGAGTTTTAGCATTGCAGAAATCCACGCTTGCTTTTGTGTGGTTGGGTAAATTCTTGTATACTTTTATATCTGTTGCTAATATTTGTTACTTGTGCACTATAATAATTTAAAAACTAAAAAACAGAAATTGAATGATTTAAAATGGTTTTGACATTTACATCCAGGCACGTGTCAATTTTCATTTTAATATATTGTATTTTATTCTTCTATTGTTGTGATCTTGACGGAGGTGTACATATTGCATAGCATATAGTTAGGACAAACACGTGGGTGATTTACTCACTTTGCGTGTTCATTCTTATCTATATTGCACACTTTCACGAATCAAACTTAAGGGCAAAACACAATACAACATACGGTGGGGAAGTCATTACCCTCCTTTAGCCTAAAAATCACCTCCCCACTCACTTAACCCAAGCCTAAATAAAACTTGTGAGACGTTGCCCCTAGGGGCATCTCGGACTCATTTAGGAGATTGATCTAAGGGAGAAGTTATTAGAATTTCACTCTTGTTAAATCGGTATCTAGGTTGGGGATTGAGAGGCGAAACCTCGAAGAATAGTAGTTTGGCATAATTAGGCCCGTTGCTCTGGCACGGATACCTCCCACTGACCTTGCCCCTACCTGACCGATTAACTCATGGTCAGATTCTAACAATGTACCCCCCGTGGACAGTCTAACCAGTTAGAAGTCGTCTAGGTCTAAATCAACCCTAGTATAAGCTTGTTTTCTTTTTCTTTTTCTTTTTCTTTTGTTTGTTTGTTTGTTTGTTTTTCTTTTTTGTAAAAAGTAATATGGATTTTAACACCAAATTCTTTCAATCCTAATATGAATCCATATTTCACCCCGATCTCATTTGACTCGAATAACTCTGACTCAGCTATGTACAATATGAACCAACCGTATATGCCAGATTGGGATTATCCGACTCAATCTGACCCATATTCCCAACCTTATGACTATAATTTTTAAAATAATTTTCACTCTTCACAGAGTTCATGGGATTCACCTCTCCCGAGTCAAATTATCAACCACCTTGTTCACAAGTTCCACAATATTCATTTCCTGATTTTTGATTCATATACTCCTTTTCCTGTTCCCCTAACGGAAGAAAAATCCAATTTGGAAAGCAGTATGGAAGCCATGCTTGAGTCCCAACAATAAATTCAAAATTTGCTCAATTCACAATCCTTCCCAAATCAAACTCCATATACTCCTTTTTTAGAACATCCAATTGAAGAAGAATCTAAGCTAGAAAAGCGTTTGGACGTCTTTTGTGAAAAAGTGCAACGATTTCAAATATGTTGGACTCATCATCTCAACCACATTTTCAAGGGTCCTACTCATCTTTTCTAATCTCACTGATTCCAAATGAACAACCATCAATATTGGACTTGAGTATGCACCCTTACATGAGTTCGAGCAGTAATCACAAATCCGATGGACTCATAACTTCACCACAATTTTCAATATCACTTCCATACTCACCTTTTAAAGAAGAACCAATTGCAAAGAGTATGAAAGACATGATTCAGACACAAAATTTTACCTGGCTTAGCAGTAGGTTAGACTCGATAATGAGCGATTTGATCAATGAGAGCGAGGAAAGTCTTTCTTGTCAACCTTTGACCAATCTTTATATCCCTAACTCTACCGATTGGACCCAAGAATCATGCTATTTTGGAAACTAAGATTTAATTTCAGCAAACCATTGAAACTTGACCAAACTCCATGGTTTGAAAATCACATTGACATTTTGGCAAGTTATCCTTTTTCTGAAATTGAACTTGAACTTGAAAGTGATCCTGAACCTCAGTTGGTAATTCCACTTCACTTTTTGATTCAATAATGACTCCGGTATCTTTACCAGATTTTCTCTATTCTGGAGTCAACATTGAATCATGTATCAGTACACCCGTGAAAATGAATCACCAATATCTTATGATCACACTTCATTGATGGGAAAAGTGTGTGAATATCAATTCTTTGGTTTGGACCCCATGTTTGAACCAATTTCGACTCCCCCTTTTGAGTCTCGACTTGATCTGAGTCAAATTCTCGAGTCGGTATCGATTTTTGTTCTTGTTTCATTTGAGTCCAAATCAATCATCTTCCAAAATCACACTTCATTGTTGGACAAGAATATTAAAGAAAATGATTCAGTAATTAATTTTGAAAATTAAAAACTAGATGGGGATAAATTTTAAATAATCCATTAACTCAAGCATTCTTTTACTGGGTCATATTAGGGAGGTCACTTGTGGGTTTCTGCATGATCCACGATATCTTGATTAGGCAGCAACACTTGGCCAGGTCAGACCACCACCGGAGCCACCACCATGAGGTACTTTTCCTTCCCTCTCCATTATTTCATGTATATACACATTTCACGATGCATGGAGGACAATGCATGAGATAAGTGTGGGGGAGGGTTTACTAATATAGTTAGTTTTATATTTTTTTCTTTTACACTTCTTTTTAATTTAAGAAAACTCTTTTCTTTCTTTTTACAAAACTTTTTGAAATAAGAGAAATAGTTTTGATTTATTTTTAAGAAAATTAAGATTATCTTAGGAATTAGGAAGACCTAAAATTTTGAAATTTTAAACCGAGTTAAAATAATAGATTTGTTTAAATTTTAAGATAAGAAAATAAAATTGGAAAGATAATTTGATCTTCAATTTTTTGCCTTAGATTTATGCACTTCACACTTACACAATTTTTGACAAAGACTGATAATGTCATAAAAAATATATAAAAAATAATGACAATAAAAATCACTTATTGAAGCTGGGTAATTATGCCTCAGGAAGCATGATTATTCATGCCTAAAAAGATGGACAAAATCAAAATAATCCCCTTTTAGTTTTGTGACCTTATTTACTCGAGTCCTTAAGCCCGAAGAATGCCCTAAGATCATCTGGTTTGGGAGTCACCGACTAAAGGCTCACTACCCGGGTAAATAAGAAAACCTAAGAAAACTAAGAGAAGAAAAAAAATAAATAAATAAATATACAAAATCAATAGCATGAATGTTTGAGTCGATATCCCAAACTCTTCACAGTTCACAAAGTGCATATTTTTCTATGAGTTTTATGAAAGATCAAAGAATCAATTTAATTTTAAATTCTTACATTTAATTTATAACAAGATTTTGCATTTCGACTTAGTTTAAGGAATATAACCTTGGATCACTTATATTTTCACAAAAATACTTTAACACTTTCCTCTATTTCAAAATACATTTTCAAAATACTAACATTTGATTTCTTTTTTTATGGATTTTGTGGTGTAATCCGTTGAAAACCCTCAGGAGACAAAACTCCTCCTCTAGGGGGAACCTAGAGGTTTAACGACTTGTTACACATGCTCAGTGCAATCGCGTCACCTGCGAAAGTGGTGTAATAATTTCCTTAGTTCTTTTTGTTTTGCTCGGGATGAGCAAATGATAAGTGTGGGGGTGTAATTAGTCTCTAAACTGCATATTTCATACCACATCGTCACTTTTATTTAATATTATATTCTGCTAATAATACCTCTCTTGTATGTTTCTAGGTCCATGGCATGAAATGAAGAAGGCCAAAATCACCATTTAATTGGTGATTAAAAGCCTATAAAGATAGTCATTGACTTTGGAGGGCTGTTTCGTCAAAACCAGGGGCCCAAAATCAGAAACCAGAACATGTAGTCGATAGTGGGACAACTGGGCAGCGCGCAGCAGGTGGCGCTGCGTGCATCACCCCAATACTGTAGCGAAAACGCGACTTGGACCGCGTTTTCGCGGCAATCTTGTGGAGCCACACGCCAAGATTCGACGCGCGGCTCTGTACAGATCTCCTGGTGCCTTTTTCCCTATAAATACCCCCTGGAGTTCTTCAGATGGAGATATACAGAGAGTAGTGTAGTTTTCTTTCCATGTTGTAGTTTAGGGTAGTTTAGGTTAGTTCTACTTCTTCCTCTTTGTATTTTCTATTTCTTTTAGATCTTGTAATAGGAGAGAAAGTAGCACATGTGTGGAAAGTAAGAGTGCTTGTAATAGAAGGTGACAAGCTATGAAAGGTTCTCTCTTTACCTCTCTTTGTTTTCTTCTCTCTAACTCTTTTTACATGTTTAGCTAAATTTCTCTCAGGTAACTAACTACTAACCACTAACTTGCTAACTTCTTACTTGATAATCCACATGAATCTAATAGCTTATACTTTGCCTTGCCCTTGCAAAAGCCATTGATGACTCATGATGATGGATTCTAACACTCTAACATCCTAACTCTCTAACAAACTAACATTACTTTATTTCATGCTTACTGTTATTTAGTTTTGATGGTTTAAGTGTAGCTTGCACTTGTTTTGCTGAGTTTGGATATAAAAGTTATCGTATGGGTCATGCTTTGAAACGCTCTTGAACCAAGGACTAGTGAAGACTAATGATACATGTGAGGCAATTATCACTAAGATGTTAGCATGGTTAGTGGAGCCATTAGTAGTTAGTAGCCATAAGTTTTCTTTCTTTTTCACTTTATTTTAGAATTATTCAAAAAATCACATATACAATCTTTTCTATGTTTCCCACTTCTTCGTGTTTCACAGTACTTTTCTATTTTCATTCTTTGCTTTCTTTTCTTTTCTTTCTTTAAAACATAGAAGAAACTTTAATATACACGCGAACATTCTGGTAAAACTCCTATCGCTTCCCGTCCCTGCGGATTCGACCCGTTTAGACTCTAAGCTATAACAGAATATCGAAAAAGCCAAAGCGCACACACTTTAAGTTTTGATTTCAAACATACACTTTTCATGCGCGATTTTCCCCCGATCAGGGAGCTTCACTTGAAGTCTCTTCCCAAATTATTTGAACTCCATGTGTTTTCTCATCATCAAAAGGGGGAGATTGTTGGCCCTAGTTTTGATGATAACAAAACATACGTAGTTATGTTTTTAACAATTTTGTTTAACAAGTTTCAGGTAAACTATTTGTTGCATTTCAGCTCTATCACAGACTCACACATTTGGAAGCCAAGAAGATGTAGATCCCAGAGCCTAAGCACATAGAAGAGCTCAAGGATCAAGCATACTAGAGAAGACAATATCAATATTTGTATTTTTATGTTTTGTATTTTAGATAAGATTTATAGTCGTTTGTTAAAACCAAGACGATATAAGTTGATAGCTTTTTGGGATTGACACACACACACACATATATATTTCATACTCCTAAGTGTTTATAAAAAGAGTTCATAACTATTCTCTTTATCGTTTTCAAATTGAGTTTCGAAAAATGAGTTTTGGAAAATTAGGTTTTCAATTTAGAAAAGTATTTTTACAAAATATGGTTATAACTTTATTTTGTGTTGATTCATGATCACACATTAGTTCTACAAGTCCCTAGAACTTTATTTTGTGTTTAAAAATCAAAAGTTATTTTGTCAGAATAAGATTAGTTTCAAAGTCCTTTGTCGGTCGACCGAGCGGTCGACCGTAGGCAGAGCAAAATTGCTCTGTCCATCGACCGAGCAGTCGACCGACATGCACCAAAGTGCATTTGTGCACTTCGGGGACCGGGCAGTCAACCGACTACAAGAGCTTTGCTCTTGGTTGGGTCCAGTCGACTGCCCCGGTCGACCGACAGATGTTTAGCTCTCTGGTTGGGAACAATGGTAGACTAACCGGTCGACCGCTATCCCCAACGATCGGAAATTCAACCATTGGCGGGTCGACCGACAAAAGAATTTTCTTCTATATTTTTCCCATCGACTATATTCTGTTTTGTCTTTTTCTGGTCTTTTCCCAATGACCCTTTTGGGTTTTCTACATATGTTTTCATCCTCTATGAATAGTGGGACAGTAGAAAACCCTCTAATAAGATTTCTAAAGTTTAGATCAAGTTTTTACAAGTTTACATCAAAATTTAGCTTTTCCTTAAAAATTTCCTTTGAGTCAAATTTCATTTTTTGACTTTTAGCTTGTGCCTTTCCTCTACATCTTTACGAGCTATTTTCACTATACATTTCATAGAGTTTCACCTCCTCATCTTGGTTATAGGATTCTGCCTATGAG